>JAQFZZ010000434.1:0-18734 GCA_034696405.1 Isotoma caerulea
CCGGATGTCAATACGTCAATTGGTTCCTGAGATAAATTGGCGACAGACGGACAGACGGACAGACGGACAGACGGACAGACGGACAGACGGACGGACAGACAGACAGACCATTTTCATAAAGTAGTGTTCCACTACTTAATAATGAATAAATCATCACTCACACTACTGCATACTTCCCTTGGGCATGAGGGAAGGATGTGCAAGAGCTTAAATTGCTAACATACTTTTTTTATCAAAAGACTTTCCAGATTAGTCTAGACATGTGTTCAATATTATTAAACCTCAAGACAGGTGAATTTGTCCACTATGGCTGCACTATACATTTACCTAGAACTAGTGGCATTTAACCGGTTCATAGGTGATGGTGATGGTAAAAGCAATGATTTTCTTAAAAATGTCACAAAACTGATGAAAATCTCCTTTCTATATGTAAAGCAAACTTTGTGTCTTTCTCAACAGCTATAACGTTTGATAAAATAATAAAAACTCGTAATAAAAATTTACTAACCACGACGTTTAAAATATCAATTTCATTACTTCTAAGGATGTTCAAATGTCAAATGATTTTTCCGAACTTATTTCTCTTACGTAATGTTAGGTAAATGTTATTTTTATAATAGTTACATGTATGTTTTTACTCGTATGGAAACAATGCTCTAATTCCAATAAAGAACAATACTCATTAGTTATTTGAAATTTATTTTCCTCCAGGTAGAACGAGATTACAATTTAGTGCAATGCACTGCTTGACCGGGTTTCCATCATGCAGTATTAACTAAAATAAGAGTTAGAGAAAGCGTTCCAAAGGTAAAAGTAAAAAAGGAAAGCCTACCTTTCCTCCATCCTTCCTACTACTTCCTTCCTATTGCATTGCTCAGTCAGTCTGATTCATAAAAAAGGGAGAACATAAACCTGTTTAGTAAATTGGACTGTTATTGACACAGGTAATAAAGGAATGGTTGAGTTGTACTAATTCAAGAAACATGGCCTGTCCCTATTACATACTGAAGATCAATACAGAGAAGAATTGCCTTGTCCTTTCGTTACACTACCTATGGCATAACCTTACGCTGTGTTATAACAACACAATCATTCCACTACAAGTACAACTTCCAACCTTATCGTAAAGTATCATCGCAACATGTAGGTACTAGGGAGGGACAAAGAGGGTGGATTATGTTCCAATGTTTCTTTGGGTTCTGCTGATAAAATCCTAGAAATATATTTTGTGGACGCTTACTCCACTAAGGTTTATTCTTAGGATTGAGACCTTGTACAAATATTAGCTTTACCTTGGTGCAGTTCACTAATCTCGTTGTGTTCCTTTCATCATAGAAGATATGATACTCGTAATCGTTCGGACGGAGTCAACTTATGTTATGAATGAATGGGAAAAGACATTTGAAATATATGATGCGAGATGAGATGTGATTGATTTTAAGCTGGCTACATAAATGTATCCAGAATCTCATTGTATTCGGATGAAAGATTAACATCGTTCAAAGATTTTCGACCCTGACTTGCATCGTCTTATTTACTCCTGGGAATTCCAACCGGAGTTGATATTGATGGATGAAAAGGTAATTCAAGACACTCAATCTCATACCAAACAAGAAAAAGTGGAGGACTATGTTTTTGTTCCTCTTAACCCTGTTGCAAGTAATCTCAGCTGCAAGCTCAGACGATTTTGGGGCTTAGTAACATAAAGAAGCTGAAATTACTACCGCATGTAGCAATTTCTCTATTATGTGCATTTTTTCATATCATTAAAGGTGCATGTACAATTCTTGAGAATTAAAATTGCACAGCCATATATTTGAATTTTCTTTGGTGGAATTCATGGAATATCATTATTGATTGCGGAGTACGTCAAAGGTTAAGTCCCAGATGAGTGACAATTTAACCCATTTGAATCATTTATTCTGAGAAATGTACATGTTTGTTTGTGTTTGTATTTATATGTTTTTTTCAAATAATCTTTCATCCAAAGCTTTTGAACATGAAAAGTTACAACTTCAAAGAAAGAGAAATAAGTTAAAAAGAAATTTGCAAAAGAATTGGTTGAAATAAATGTAATTTCCTTGAGAAAATTATGACATGCAGGAG
This sequence comes from Isotoma caerulea, assembly GCA_034696405.1. NCBI lineage: Eukaryota > Metazoa > Arthropoda > Collembola > Entomobryomorpha > Isotomidae > Isotoma > Isotoma caerulea. The sequence goes on from JAQFZZ010000434.1 coordinate 2,107, forward strand.
CCAGGATGAAATCTGCTTTTGACAGTGGCGTAAGCTTTACATCAAAAACATTTAAAAGGAAAGGTTACATATAGTAAAATGCAAACGTTGTCTCCAACTATTATTATACGTACTTTACCTCAACCACAAAGTATGTTATAGACATGAGTGTCACTTTCACGTGCGGACTACTAATATCCCCCCTTATTATTGCTGACCTCCATTTATCGAACAGCGGGTAAAGGAGATTAAAATTCCCCCGATTTTTCTTTAACTTTCTGAATCTTTGTTCATCTCCCGTTTGTTTGCCTACATTTAGAGAAGAACTAAGAATTGGAAAAAGCGTTATCTTTAGTTTTAGCAAATAAGCCCTGAGGACCCATGTTTTAATTAAAAACAGAGCACATTGGCTTTTCTTAAGATTTGTTTCATTTCATTTTATTCTATACTTCGAAACCACCTTGGCTCGTCCAACTCTACCTTGGACTTGCTTGTAAGTAAATATAAATTTCAATCTGCACTTAACACTAATGCTATGTGCCATGCATGTATGTGAGTCTATACTCTATACTACGAGTACTATACTATACTGACTGATGCATCTGCTACCTTCATTATCTGCTTGAAAGAGCGACTGGTCTGAGTTGGCTTTCTCCCTTCAATCTGTATTAATTGCAAGAAGAAGACTTTTGTTAAAATGCACACGTTGCAACATGATCATCTTCATTAGAGTACAGAGGAACTTGAATAAATGGAGAAAACCTTGAAACTATCTCTTACCATTGTCTTCTTTTAATTCAGCCCATACTTTCTTCTCATCTCTTTTCTTCCCCTGAACTATACATGTATATATAACTTATTTGCACTAGTTTCTGAACACGTATACGTTTAAAATAAATCCTTTTTTATTGTTATGAAATGGATTAGAGTATGTGGATTGTTCATTCTCATAAGCGAAAATTAAATTTACCTTACTTTACTGCAATATTGGTTAATGTATTTATACAAGTTATATTTATATACAATATACAGGGTTAATCTTAAATGAAGCTGCTGTTAGCTGTGAGAAAAAAATATCGCTTGAATTGCCAACTTAATGCAAAGTAGTTGGTTTTACGCACTGCAGCAATCTATATACAATGAGGAATTGAGGTATATGGAAATTGTTGAAAATAATAAATAAATGAATAAGCAAATTCAGTTTCTAAAATCCAATTTCAGTCCGAGATCAGAGGGGAAAAAGAGTAAAAAGAAATAAGATGTTTTCGATTCCTATTTTCTTTTCAGTTCAGACTCAGACTTATCATACAGAAGTGTAGCGAGAGCTCTGATCTCAGACGATTGAAAGATTGAGTTGGCTTTGTAATGCGAATGCATGCATGCATGCATATGCATCCACATCAATCTCAAATCTCAATCTGCAGACTTTCACTTGCTTCCTATTCATATGCAGAGTACTGTATGAACTTGGTTTACCTAGAATGGCGGAGATTAAACGCCCCCATTTCATAAGCTTAGTGTTTGAAAATCCCAATTTAAGACAGGATGTCTCAAAATAATGTAAGAAATAGTTAGAAATATCAGGCAGGGGGTGGAATTTAAAATTGAATGTTTCCACATTATTATTGAATAATTTAAATGTACTTTGTCAGCAAATCAGTCAGGGAAAAGCGGTGGGATTTAATTATCTTAAATCCTTTTTCAAGCTGACGTCAATACTAAGAATAGACTCGTATCAGAAAGATTACTTTTACGAATCATTCTTAATGGTTTCCACTTATTGAGTCTAAATTTGGAAAAATATATCTAAATATTAAAAAAGACCTGTAAAAAAGTCAATCTGAAAAGTAACAGGAAAATCACAATGGATGATGCAATAAGATAATGATGAGGTTGAGCCGTGTAACAAAATAATAAAAATAAAACAAAAGTTCACATCGTTAAAGAGCAAAATCTGCATGCAAAATGTATCTAACTCAAGTACCAATATTAAGTATGCTCACAGCAGTTGCAGGATTAGTATAAGAAATAAATTGTAAGCAAAAATGCAGGAGAAAAAGAATAAAGTGTCAAGATGATGATGAGATGATAAATTTTTTCTGCATCTCATCTCAATCTGAGCTCTAGAAAGAATACACACGAAGGACAAAACATTAGCTGACAAAGGAGAAAGTGTCAGATGCAGGTGACGTCAAAAAAATACAAAACAAAGACAAAAAATGGTATTGCACCCGCCCAATCCAATCCACTACCATTTCAATACAAATTGTAAGACGAGTTTCATCCATAATTTTTTTCTTTGTTTTTTTTGTCACACTTCACCCAAAAATCACGAGCGAGCATCATTATTGAGACACTGATCACTCTTCCTCATGATCCGCATGCATTTCCTTTTTATCTATTACATAATGTACAGTACAGTGGCCATGAGAGAACTTCGATTTAGATGACAAGTTCAAATAACCTAATGCACTATCTACAAATGAAAAAGCCAATAGACTAATTTATTAGCTGGTTGATATTGTACACTTTTCTTCTCCAAAGGAATTACTACTTTCACAATCATTGATACTGGCATGATAATGCATCATGCATTTTCTTCACCTAAAATGACTTGTATTATTTTCAGGCAGGAGTGTTTTGTTATAAATTAATTAATTTCATTAAAATCGCTTTTAGCTTTGCAGTAATATTAAGCATTGTAATAAACTATCTATGCATTTTACCTTGTGCACTTTTTATTCAAGCATTGGGTTGGAATTTAGGCAGAAAAAACGCATTAGCTGCAGTAAAGCTTAAAACAGACATTTCCCTTCCCGTATTTGTGCTTTTAAAACCTCTGAGGTTATTTTTGTCTCTTATGTGAACAGAAGAAAATAAATACAATTTTTCATGGAAAAGTTACCTTGAATTCGAAACAAGGAATATAAAAATTAATTAAAATTGAAAGGTTAATTTTAGCTTACTTTTTATTTTAGATGGATTGCTATCAAGGGGGCAGTTATTTAAAGAAAAAGCAATAAAATTGAAAAAAGGGCGAATGGAGTGCGAAAGTGGTGATAAATTATCTTGTTAATCTCAAGGTTTGGGATATCCCAAGTTTGAAGGAACAACAAAAAAGTTCTAGAATGCTGTACAAATGCTTGCTTATTTGCCCCTACTGAAACCATTAATAAGCTGTGCATTATTATATTGTGACCGGCTAGAAACCTATTGTGATTGATTTCTTCTTGTGTCGAGATGCATTCACGAACCTTAAGTGCTACTTTCATCTTCTCAGACTGAAGACTAGACATCTCTGTGATAAATTAATTGTAGAAGAATCCTGCCTGATGTATTATTTATTGCACGTTGTTTGCTTTCAATTTTGTGCAACCCATTAGCACTTAAGGAAGTCTCAACTGAAAGTTCCTATTGCTTAGTGAAACGGATGAATTTACTTTTAGCACATTAAAAGGGTTAGTATGTCATTGATATCTTTATAGATTGATTCTCTACTTTTAATTGTTAAGATGTGTCTCACGGTCAAATTAAATCTTAACTTTTAACTTCTACACAATGGATAACTTGGTTAAACTTCATTAAGACTGATCCTGTATGGTTGAATGTGACAAAAATTTAAAATAAATTGTCAAAATTACTCTCTACCTCTTATCACAAAAGTCACAACTTTTGTGACAAAACTTTGTCGTGTGCATTACAAAGTACTTTTTATCGAATAGTAATCTTTATTTTACACTTTTTACTGTGTAAATCCTGAAAATTAGCACCTCAGTCATTGTCCTTACTTGTTTTTTAATAGTTAGTCACGCAAAAGCATCTACCTACCTACCTAGTAGTTTCAAAATTCGACTTTATTAAAATCTCAATCACACAAACTTCTTCAGAAGTTTCTATCGTCTTTTCACACAAGCCATTGTACCTCGCCCACGTTCCAATAAAGTAAAATGCGTCGAAATTTCAGTCCCCACGACCTTGTGTTGTGACAAAAGCACACATTTAGCGAACAACACAAAACGATAAAAAACAAAAAGATACCTTAAGATACTTCGAGAGAGAAAGTTTACACCGGCCAGAAGTTATTATTACGATTGCTGGTGGAATTAACAACTTTTCTGAAACGAATCCCCAAAAAACACGAACTAAAGCCACAAAACGATTTACGCAGAAAATGCTTCAGGTTAAAGAGAATTCAATCTGGAATATAAGACACGAGATGATTATCTGATGAAGAGTCAAGTGAAGGGAAAAAACCCCATGGTTTACTTGGAAGTTGAAACTTTTTCTTGTCTACAATTTAATAAGACAAAAGGAGACAGGTCTTTACTCAGCGTCTAATGAAGACTTATCTTAACTTCATGGGATATTATAGTGCGGGTGGATTGGATCCCCTCCAGTTATGGGCTAAATAGTTGTTTTCTGCGTGGTGCAAAAATCCGCAACTTAGACTCAAATGAGATTTTATTGTGGAATCAAGCAAAGGAACTTTTTGATAACTTTTTTCCTCGAAGAAATTATGACGGCAATTGTGATTGAGATCTCGTTATTACACTTGTAATGTATATTGAAGAAGAAGAAAAAGCTATGAATCGACTATGGCATAATCCTATTTAGTGTTTCTTTCAAACTTCATAATAATTCCTGAGCACACGATGAGATAAGGACTTTTCTCATATTTCACGCTGTGTGAATCTTTCCCCTAAGAATGTAGATGAAGTAAAAGTAATCATTTGGCTCATTTACCTCCAGATACGATTATTATTACTTATAGGTATTCCACAAAGAGACAACCAACTAATCAACCAGGTTTAGAATCAACGCACGTATAAATAGATAGATTTCGTATAATATTATATTTACTTCTCTATTACTTGTTCTATTTTTATCAAGATATCGCTACTTAAAATACTTGATCCTTCTGGAAGGTAAAGCCTACTTGAGTCGATTGCAACTTGCAACACTGAGTATGATTTCCTTTCTATTTGGATTAAATTCCGAGAAACTTTGAAACCCTTAAATTTAAACGTCTCATCCTTTTCAGTTTTACGTCATCGAGTCCGAACTATTTGTGACTTAAAAATCATTGAACTTAATATTTTATGTATCATATTTCGTTACTCGTAGACTATATTTATTTAGAACAAAAAGATAACATAACTAGTAGATAGTGAGGATCCTTTTGACTGTGTGCGTGGGCGAAAGATAAAAAAGTGTCGAAAGCAAGTATTTTTTGTGTAGGTCGCAAAGGTAAGCATGAGATAAAGAAAGATGAGCCTTACTTATATAGATAATTACTAAAAACAAGATTTCAACAATGGTATGAGAAAGGCTTTCTTGTGTAACTCTCTGAGTTTAAATAATGTACAAAAAAACTAGTAATAAAAATATACTGCTTAAATTGAATTGATGATTAAAAAGAAAAGAAAGTTGCCTATTTGACATTTGAAACTGTATGGTTGCATTTTTGTTACACAATTTTTAGTTTCTTGTTCGTTTTCCAATTACGAGAGTATCCTGTAATCACCTTACCTAGCTCCTAGTTTCAAGATGTTTTATGAATGAAACTGATTCAACATTTAATATTCTCTTTAGCGCTTGAAAATGGGAATAGAAATTTTACTGCCTGTAAAAGTTACACGTTATATAAACATACTTACAGAATAACATGTTAAAGAAATAAACAGAGTTCCAGGTAATAAATGCTATTATACCACATAGGTAGTTAATTTCATTCTTTCTTAGAAATATGTACAGATCTCAGAGATTTATTTTTGTATTTATGGAATCATAATTTCTAATCATTTTTTCAGTTCATTCATTTTTTATGGACTCAGTCAGATACTAAACATAAACAAAATCTTGAATGACTTCTGCTTCCGAATTACCTTATTAAATTGCTCCATTGCTTTTAAGTTAAAGAGTCTTAAACTTTGTGGGCAATCAGGTGGAGCATTCTTTGACATGACAATATTTCTTCTTATCGTTACAGGTTAATCCAATCCAATATAGATTTTCCCTATTGAACAAATTACTTGTCTCAATTGCTTAAATTTTTAGAACAAAATTAATTAATTTTGAAGATGTAATAATATGTAATAAAAATGTTGACTTTTGGTCACGCTGAATGGACTTTATAGTAGTTATAAGATACACTAGAACACAGATTACAGAAAAAACTAAAACTCACAAAGTTCTTGGCATTTTTAATTTTCGAAACATACTAAAGGTCAGGTATACAAAGGACCCTGGTTGGTTTGATCACCGAGACACGACTGTAGCGTAAACGAATTTCATATTTTTAAGAACTCGTTTAATAACATTCAGTTTGAATGTAGCACTTCTGAAATATTCTTGATAGAGTTTAAAGCCCTTTCTTTCACCATTTTTACAACGATTACATCCTCCAGTTAAACATTAACCTTAGCTTAATCATACTCAAAGAGTAATTTGGCATGTTTCTAGTTTCTACTATCGTATTAAAATCAGCCACACTCTTACCCTCTTCTAAATCGGATTAAAGTAAAAATAGTGCAGTGCTGGCAACAAGGATGAATAAATGTATCTCTGACCTGCAGTTCAGTTTCTATCTTGTACAGAGTATGTGCAATAATACTCAAGAGTAGTAAACTTTCTGCCTAATCTTAATTTCCTACTTCGCATCGTTAATGTCAAGTAATATGTTTTCCTTTAGGAGGTACATTCACATTTCCCATTTTAGGCAAATGAAAGACTGGGTGCATAGTTTCATTTATTTTATTTCTCGAGATGAAATTTTGTGCCGTTTCTAAAAAAACAACGCAAGGGTTTACATTCGTCCTCAATGTACAAGGCTGGAAAAACGAATATCATTTGATAAATATTGGTTTTCAAGGTTTCCGGTATTTCGAAATTTTTTTGCTTTTGTTGCAGACAAAATTTAGAGGAATGCAAAGCAATACAAGTTCCAATTTGTAGCTAACCCTTTGATCGGAAAGGTTGAAAGTAACAAAAGTTGCAATAGTAAAAGCCTTTACTTGTCTGGATGACTTTTTTATTAGACGATAAGCATGAATTGTTCCAATTTTGTCAAAGTGCAACAGAGAGAAAATGCATTTTCAGAAGAAAAAGTTCGTTCTTGCAATTTGATTGAATTTGAAGTAAAGTTACAAGTTTTACACTGAAATTATTTTAAATATCGCAAAAATTGTTTTAAAAAAAGCATTTTTACTCACTATAATTCATGACTTAATTCTTCGAAAAATATTAATATTATATTGGTCTAGTACACAAAATTAAATGAAATGTGGAATACTGTTCGTTAATGTTGAATCTTTAACGAAAGCTAGCTACCTAAACCTTTTAGTTTACCTTTTTAAAAGAAAATACTTCATTACAGAAATGTTGAAAGAAATGAGGAATAAATGAAACCAATTTTTGACGGTTGGATTTTCATTTTATGCATCAAAGATCATACTCTAACATTTTGAAAAGGAGTTGGCTCTAATGAGTTGATTTCTGTCATTATATGCATATCTCTCTCTTTTGTTATCAAAATAAGTTTTCAGTACTCCGCTAGCTTAGCGTGTGACTAAAACCATCCTTAGTGTTAAAAACACTTTTTGAAAGAGAAAGCATTTTTTTAAATTTTTTATTGTGTAAGTTACACAGTGTGTAATATGTGAGATATCACTATTACATGATATATGACTCAGTTTATTAGAACACATTTTACAAAGAAGCTCTCGATTCTCATATCATTACGACATCCTGCTTTATCCTGTACCTTAATGATTACGATTTCACAAAGAAATAAAAACACGGATTGCTTGTTAAAGCTAAAAAGGATGTTTGGTTCAATGCTACATAAAACTCATTTTTTCTCTTTTAGGAAACTTGATGAAAACAAATTATGGTAGGCACGTAGGTGGAATGGATTTGGCCTGGCCTGTAGGATTCATCAATAAATGAAAGATGTTTAATAAAGGTAAACGGATAAATCCCAGTCATTATTAAAATCTTTACTTTTTTTCGAATTTAAACAGTTACGGTAGTTTTACGCTATCCCTCTTTGTTACAGAAGTATGGATTGAATCTCATTTTATAATTTATACTTTGAACTCATTGGCGTCATTGGTTTCCGAGCAATAAGTTACATAAATAAATAATACATTTCCCATGACAAACATACATGTGAGATCGAGAGAGTTGAATCTGCTCGCCTAGGAGGAAAGGAAACGGAAGAAAGTTCTAACTTCCCGAGGGTCGATGTCGGCAAGTAAATGCTAAGTGAGTAGTAGTCCACCACGTAGCAAATAAACCATTGGTCTCTCTCTCTATATTTGCAATTCTATTCGACATTGCCACTATGAATTGGTAATTTTATAGTCTATTTTATAACATTGGCATGGCACGAGTAGGTAATAGAGTAAGTAATAGTTTTAGGTAAGTATGTATTAGTTGATCTATGATACTTGTATAGGAGCGAATAGCATTTAGCATTGCGTCAGCAAAAAAGAAGCGACACTTTTTTAATGAGATGGATGGATGGGGTTGAGGGGTTGACTACTGGCAACAAAACAAATTACGAGGTTTTGATGATCTACTTGAAATTGTTTGCGTGACATTGGTCTCTAGCACTCACTCACTTTACACACTCGATCTCTTCATGGGTAACCCACCCGACCATCCATGTACTTACTTGATTTTGGCTCTACTCTTTAGGCAACATCTACCAAAAATCCTTTTCTCTCCAGAATAAAAACTCAATTAATCTTCTTTAGGAGTGTTGAAAGCTATTTATATTTGACCAACTCTCCTCGTCTTACTTTTACTTTTTTTTTACTTACTCACTGTGTATCTCTCCACATCTTCCGCAATTTATCGATTTTCATGACAATTCTTTTTATATAAATACTTATTCTTATTTACAGGTAGGAACGTAGTAATAAAGAACCATTACAATAGGTCGTTAAGTGCATGGGAGAACAAAATTAATGATTTGATTTTATTATAATTAATGTATTGCAATTGTTTATAAAAATCGTATAAAAACATTTAATGACTTTTCAGTTTTCTAACTGTTTTTAAAAAATGTTATTTTCTATAAAGATAACTGCAGTAACTATACTATATTTTTCTGGAATAAATATGCACAGGAAAGTATATTTTCTCATCTTCCTTTTACTATGAAGTTTGTAGCGTTTAGCGTGAAATTAAAACGAGCTGTAAAGACGTCATCGTGTTGTAATTAAAACTTGGAAATCATTTGGTAATAACTTACAACTATGTAAGAAGAAGTATGCACGCTTCACTGACTGAATGGATGTGGGTGTTCGAGGAAAATTAGCTTTTACTTATATACGGTGTATAAACACGCATCCACTTGTGTCCGTTTTGATGATCATATCTCGGTCGGTAGGTTTATTTTTTCCTTGTTTACGCACACCATAAAAAATGTCCGAGAAATGAAGATAAATATCTTTCAATAATAGAGTGTTGATTTGAGTAAATTATTAGACACAAATTACAACTGTAAATTGGATATTGATAAAATATTATTTATTTTCTGAGAAACGAAGTCAGAAAGTTGAGGCGGAAATTTTCCCTGTAAATTATGTTGATTGTTGTTTTCTTCCTTATATTTCATATCTACTTTTCAAATGTTCAGAATAAAAATCCTATGTTTTAAAACATAAAACAAAGGTAGAAAATTAAAATCAAGATATGAAACAGCTTGTAAAATATACGTAAGTTCTTTGTTTGTCACATCGGTTTAATTATTTCTGTCTCTAAATGACCTTCAAAATAATACGTGTTCCCTTTACAAGTGGAAAGAACTACCTACTATATAATTCGTTTGAAGATCAAAGGATTTTTTGTCATAATCCTTCATAAATTTATCTCGATTTCACTGATTGTTGTTCTACCGCATTAATACAAACAGAACTGAGAATTGTCCCTTTGGCTGTATGAGGAGAAAATATTTGTGACGCAGTTTCCCAGAAGAACAATAAAAGGAAAACCCTTAGGGGTGTTTGTTGTTCTTCGAGTACTAATAATCTAACTTAAATTAGATCTCCTGCTGACTTCTTCCACCTCCATGTCCACCCGCTTGTGGTAATCGTGGTATGATATTATGTCTCACCACCACTATATACCTTTCTCTCCCAGTTCATAAAACAAACAAAGAAGTACAACTTTGTTTTCATCTATGATAAAATTAAATGAACAAGTCTCTTATGTATAAAAGGTCATTTTATATATAAATTTTCTGACTTTAATCTCCGACTTTGTTATATCTATTATTAAAGTAGGAGCTAAGCAGGAAGGTGTGATGGAAATGAGACCGTTATCCCAGAAAGCGTAACCTCAGTCTATACCGAAAACTTTGGCAAATAATAATTTGGCTTTTGTGACTGAGCCAAGGTACTTTTTAATAAACAGAGAAAGTCTTTTAATATCTGGTAAACTCTTGTCACCCTGTTTAAAAACGTGTATATGAAAAACAATTTAATTTAACACACTTGAGCTGTATCAAAAGGATTATTACATTATACCGGGGTGGGTTATCATATCATCCGTGAAAAAAGACGAGTTGATAAAAAAAACTCTCTCACTCTCCTGCTTTATTATCATACTATAAATCCCAGGAATAATTTTTGAAAACTATTTGTTGTTTTGTGGGATCTGGCTTATTGGAGATAACCAAACGAAACCTAACCAGTAAAATAACAAACAAAGGGCAAAGTAAAGGTTTATCCATGAAAAGCCCAAGTCTTTTGCAATTACTTTAAATATCCTTCAATTGAAATATCCTAAGGTTTCTCTCTAACCCATTTAAGTCAACTCGAGCCAAAAATGACTCCATCCGTCGAAAGTTCACAGCAAAGATATATATCCGTTTCTCTATTCATTCATTGTTGAAAACACCATTTCCCTTTTCATATACACTTTAATTTCGGCTATTCATTCCATTTTCAAGGATATGAAGAGAAAAAAGTTTTTTTTTTGTGTATAAATAAACTGAATGGGAAGTGAAAGTCCAGTTTTAAAGTACTTTCACTTTGTTTGTTTTCAAAGTGGAAGAAAAAAAAATTCCAAAAAGCGTTTCCACATATGTCTAGCTTCTTCGCACTTCCATGATTCCCTACTTTCCTGCGTAGATGTGTGTGTGTGTTTTGTTTCTGTCCTGCTGTTAAGATGTGAAGTGACGTGAAGGAGAAAGGTTATTTTCGCATTCGTTGAAAAAAAATTTCTTGTTTAGTTCAATTTCATTTTACGTTCGCTGAAACGTAAGCGTTGAAAAGAGGCTTGTGACAAGCTCATTGTCCTAGTGTACATGGTATATATAGGACATCAAAAGAACTACATTATAAAAGTAGGCAGTAGGGATATCTTACTACTCTTAATGTACTTCCTTAGGAGGTATCATAAGCTGTTAAGAAATAGAAGAGAAAGAACAAAAAAACGACAAATTTTTGGATCAATTTGTCCAAAGTTTTTGTCTCACGCTCTTTTGTACACTCCTTGTTGTAAAATATATAAGCCCTTTCACACCTTGGAAGTGTCAACTTCGTAGTTCATTCATATCATATAGATCATGAGAAAACTGCTTTCTTCTCTCTGTACGTGACACGAGTTGTCAATTTAGTTCCCGTTTGATTGACGACTAGTTTCAAATTCTACTTGTCAGGGCGACACCAAAATATATTATTCAAACTGGAAGAAAAACTTCTTCAAAGTTTCAAATTCGTTCGAAATTACGTTCTAAAAATGAAAAAAAACAAATATCAAATCAGAAAAGTTACAATGAAGAATGAGCATTTCCCCCCTCTGTCGTTTAAGTAAGAATCAAGGAAGCATCACCCAGGAAAAAAGAGTATGCTCAACTATGACTAGTGGTGAAAGTGGGTGAAAGCTGGATGAAAAATTGCCCCAGTCATTCATTAACATAGGAAAAGATTTATTACAAGGAAGGAGGTTTGGTTTTTTAACACAATAAGTTTCTCCTGGGCAGAATGCAGAAGTGCTGAAGGAGAAATTATTCTATGAGAGATAGAAGAGACCCTTCGTGCTAGTTTGTGTCTTTTTACTTACAAACTAAGTACTAAAGTCTAGGATATTATCGGTACCTAATGACAATGAGATGTGAGATACGTCTTATTATTATTATTACCTACTGTTTATGATGTACATGGTGACTAGACGGAATAACTAGAACTTTCTGTATAATAATATCTTCTAGCTAGATATATTTACTTTCTCCATGTTCACTAAGGCGTACATTTTTTTACTAGTATGGTGTGATGTAGTGACTAGTATTAGGTTTGGGGGAATGAGAGTTGGTTTCGTTTCGTTAGTATTTGTAAGCATAGTCAGATAATTTCTTTGGAGAGAAGCAAAGCGGAAAAATGTGGCCATTACTCGCAGTAGAATATGATTACACCCTTGATGGTTCCTCAACGCAAGTTGAAGGGAAGTGGCATAATGAACCTAAAAAGTACATTAGCCTTCTTTGTCTAGAATACAAAGTATGGGAAAGGGAGATGATCGGATTGCTTTCTCCAAGTCCCTTTACACCCTGTCCATCCAGCTGGGTTGGATTCAACGGTCCAATTCAAAACTTTAACATAGGGATTTTGTACAAATGGGAGAGTGACTATGAGGATATTAGTATTGCTCTACCTGATTTAACAAAGACTGTGTACAATTTACAAATCCTTACAACTCTTCAGGATGAGTTAGTCTAGTGTGTAACTAAATGGAAAGTACCCTTGTTGCTTATTTAGTGAACTATTTCTTACTGTGTAGTGTGAGAGACCGTCATCTCTTTTCAACATTTCCTTACAAGAAAAATACACTCGACTTTCTATCCTTGGAAAGGCAAACAAGTTGGCTAGCGAAGCCAATGAACTTCTTATTGTATGACAACGATGATAATAAAATACAATGGAGTATGTAAAGGTTTATTTTTTGTTATTGAACCGTTTTTGATTACTTGATATACTATACAATTGCAAAGAAAGATCCCTTAGCTCACTGAAAACAAACTATTTTTTCACTGGAATATATTCAGTATTGAATACACCAATTTGCAAGCCATATAAGGATGAAACATTCAAAGAGAAAAATATCCAGAGAGGTAAATAATAATATCATTTTGTTCCGAGATAAATACTTTTTTCATGTACAAAGAAAGGGATAGAAAATACATGGGTAAATAGAATCGGAGTTTGTGTACAGTTGAGTAAATTTGAGACAAAATGTGAATTTACAGCTGAAGGAGAATAAACTGTATTATGGCATTGGATTGAATTGAGGGTGCTTTACTCGCGTGGTATATCGAAGGACCTCTGATAAGTCAAGCTAGTAGTATAGTGTCTTTATATCGGATACAAGTGAATCGAAGGATGATAAAAATATCCTTGTAAGAAAGTCAATCCTTCCAGGTGTATGCATAAATCTCGCATAATCTCCAAGGAGTTCTCATCCCCCGCTTCCCTCATTCTTCTTTCCACCATGTGGGAGGAAATATGCCGTCTTTTTCTCTTATTTTAACGATGGGACAAATCGGACAATTCCAATCGAGATGGAAAGCATTGACGGATGTGGAAACTAAATTGAATGGCGTATTGATCTGTTTGAGTCGCCTTGTTCAACTAAGAAGGAGACTGTTCAACTTTATTTGTCTTTTGAATCATCCCATATGTAAGTAAGTAGCATTATAATATTATACTGCCTGCATTTAAAGACAAGACACACAATGGATACTTAAACTTTCATTCAAGTTTCAAGGTCTAATTGCCTCCAATGGCATTTTCTCTTTGAGTATTGAGCATTGCACTAATCTTAAAATGTATGAGGGAAGAGAATGAATTCAATTTATAAATTAGAATAGAAAAGCTTCTTGATATCTGAAATTGAAATTTATTTCCACTCGCCTTGCTTCTTCACCGCGACCTTCACAACTTGACATTTTCTATTTTAAGATTTTAAAGATGTGTTTTCAAACCGATATTATTCATTCATATCATGATATTATGCTATAAAATACCCATCGCTATCCTTCCTTCCTTGTAACTCAACCCAAGCCAAAGGATATTCTTTATAAAGGTAAAATCTTGAAAGGAATCATAAGTATCATAGGATATCTTAAAAGAGGAAAATATACTTTTTTAAGTTCAAACAAACTCTCCCGAAATTGGAATATATTTTAGTTCCTTTGAATATATCACTGACTTACTATAACTGCTATATACCGTTTCGCAAACGAAACTATTTTATAATGATGGTTCAACTTTGAAATGTATTGCATTGGTAAAAAAGCATTTTTGGATTAATCTGATTGGGAATGTGATTCATATCCTTTGTCAAAGTCATAGATAATATCAAAGAGAATGGAAAGTTATATCCTTTTAAGGCTGTAAGACTAATGTGCTGTTAGACGAAGGTGTAAGTTGATCTTGTTTTAAAAAGTAGATTTACTATATGAACACCTTATAATGATTGGGAGAATTGTCCTTCACAAAGTAGACTGCAAAAGTGGAGACATTTAAAACTGACCTGAGTGAGATAGGAGACAAGAGAGTGGATGTTTAAACCTTGAGAAAAATATGTTGCCTGAAAGTATCAGCAGGAGAGTTGCATGACGATGATAACTTAGGAATTTCCTGTCGATCCTAATGTTACTCTTAAAGTCTAATAGTCTAGCTGCTTTCTCCCAGTTGTAGCCTTTCTTTCACAGTTTCCTTGTACATGTGCAAGGTATGATTAGATATTCAATACTGCTGTTCACTCTGAGTGTATGAGAGAATGGAAGCTCTGGAGAAAAGTAGAATTATATTATTCTAGTCGTGTGTCGGCTATTCGTGAGTTTCAAAAGTAAAAATATATATTTGATCATGATTTACTGAGCTAAATCTACTTAAAAGGAGAACCTTTTAACTGAGAAATTCTTTTCTTACCAATAAATCAACTTTTGTAACAAAATGCACCCTCATGCAAGGCAGCATCGTACAACAGCAATCAAATTAGGGACAGCTAAAGCCAAAAATACGAATTACATTTTTACGATGATGTTGGCAATGTAGTGTAACACTTGAAATATAGGTACGTCCGTACGTCTTCATAAAGTCATGATACTTTTTGAATCTCATGTAGTTTTTTCAGGGAAAATTTGTTTCTGTTTTCAGAAATCTTGCTCCCTTTTAACTTTAGGAATAAATGGTCAACAAGTAAACACAATATGCTGGACATGCTTGGAATTTTACGTACGTTTTTGCGTAGATCAAGCTTCAAAGTTAAAGGCTGACCTTTGAAATCAATGTTATAAATATTTTGTAAACGTCCTTACACAAAAATAATGTTTGTATTATTAAAGAACTAAGAAACCATGATATATTTTACAACGACAGCACAAAACAAATGACATCTGCTCCTGAAGTATTTCTAAGATCACACTCTGAATATTTTAGGCTTACAAAGGCATAAACATGATCTTAAGCCGGGATAAAACGATATAAAAAGCTCCTGTGGTGTACTCCACGCATTTACTTTCAAACTTCATAGATTTATAGGCAACTTCACGTATTATACTTACACTTTCGGTAATTTTGGCAGATGTAATTTCGTTGTGACCTTGTTCCTTTGAAAATCAGTGGGAAAATTATGTACTCGCTTAAATGTCAAATTGCTCTTGGTGTAACTTAATTAAAAAGAGTAGGTATGAAGATATAAGTGTTTCTAAGATTTAAACGGATACAAAATTTATTATTACCATTTACGAATACAAGGGTAAGTTATGGTAAAAGTTAGACTTGTATGAGTTATTGCATTTTAAGAAACAGCAGTTCATTTCCTGTTTAATTGCATGCATAAAATGCGAAGTAAAAGTGGTTCTTACAATAGAAACAAAATACATATAGAATTATTACTACGAAGGAAAATATCAAATTGCATGTATCGTCCGTTGCAAACAAAATTAAGATTAAGATAGGTTTCATTGATAGTTCAAAATACCTTGCTTTTAGGATTAGCTAAATTTAGATTTATTTTAGACTTCGGCTGTACCATTTAAGAATTAAGACTGTTATCACAATCCAACCCAATATGGATAAGACGATACGTATTTTACTACTCAGCATTTAATTTTGGATATTTTGTAAATAAACTACCTACTCATTTTGAATATCTAATTAAGAAAATCTAATTAATTCCTTTCTATTGTAAATCCTCTCTATCTACGATGAAGAAGACAGGAGAAATAGTTGATTATAGATGAAAGAGAAAGGACTACAGATTTTAAACAAGAAAGTTAAGAAAGTCATTTCAATAAATTTCTTATCAGCGTTTTCATTTTAACTTATGCACATCAAGAAAAGATTAAAAGCATTGTGAAAATTAATTATGTAAGAAGATTTAAATTAATATTATTGTCCTGCTGCTGCTGTACCTCAGGGTAAAGGGTAAGGTGGCTTATTAAGTAGCGAAAGCTGCTTTATGAGATCGCTCTGTCTGTCCGTCTGTCCGTCTGTCCGTCCGTCTGTCACACCGATAACTTTAGAACGCTTAGAGATAATCGCGCGCGGTTTTTTGCGCTGGATTTCTCTGGTCGCAAAGACTTTTGGTATTGAAAATCAGCGCGCTGCGCAAGGTCAAACTGGTCGAAAAAT
>JAQFZZ010000435.1:0-18687 GCA_034696405.1 Isotoma caerulea
ATACATTGCTACAATATTCACAGCCACCGTTATATACCTTCCTTTTACCCAGCAGAACTTTAATATCAAAAACTAGACGTAGACCTTTCAGTATTCCCAACTTCCAATCCTTCCTTTGCCTATCACTATCTATAAATCCGTAGAAGAGAAGATAATCCCTAAAACTCCGTGTTACCTTCAGAGCATAACAGTTTCACAACATATCTGAAATACCTTACAAGTTGCAAATCAAATAACTCGTTTTTCTCTCCTGAATAGCAATTTTCCACCGTGTACAAATACATACCAAATACCAACTATAACTTGAATCTATTTCAACCTTTTAGCTTTTGCCACACACAGCATAGGAGCATAATATTTTTATTCAGTTTTAGCTCTGCTGTTGATCCATTATATGACTTTAGCTTTTATCTATGTTAACATTAACATTGTATCTTGGAAAGTTGCAGCAAGTAAAACTCTACACTCGACATTGCCTTTGCCAGTTCTTTCAAAGGAATGAATTTTGCTGTTGCTGCTACGAAACTATGAAGGAAAATAGGTCATCCTCCACAACATAACAAGCAAAAGCAAACCAGCAAAAGCTGTACTGATACTCTCTCTCTGCCATGTCATTTTGCTTCTGCTATGTTAAAGTATATTAGTAGGGTGGAAGTACACGATAGTGCAGAATTGATATTACTGAACTGAACTGAACTGACGATGAAGAACTAAACAAAAGTATGGCAGGAGCCATGTCATGTTTTTCGTCCATATGCCTATCTTTTATCTAGTCACATCGCCAAATAAAGCTAAGAGCTCTGCAATTCATTTTATTTCATTCGAGAATCTATTCAATGCCACTCTTTCTTATTAAATTCCACACTTCGTCCTCTGCACTCTGCACGTTGCATAAATTCTTCGCAGATTCTAATAAGATTCAATAAAATAAATCCTTTTTCACGGTTTCGTTGAGAATTTTATCTTGCCCGGTGTTCAAAACTAACCTGAGCTTTTACGATTTGATGCATACTTTATTAACGCTTAACTTTTAGTGTAAAATAGTGTGAATACTTTACATTTTTAACCCTGAAACTTTCTAATTCTTATGACTTAAATATTCCCATATGTATTGCATCACCAAAGTTTGTTACAGGAAAAGGCAACGTAATCAGTTTTGTTGGCAATGCTTGCCAATTGTCACTGTTAAATTAACCTTGCCAAAATTATTTACTTTAATGCTAATGCATCTTACGCTCAATTTTACCAAATGAAACAATTCAATCTTATGTTAAAAGTTAATTTTTATTTTCAAATTATGCTAAAATTTGACGTTTAAAACAATCAAAGATGGAAATACTTCTAGAATCTTATCAAATTATTTTAATTAAAAGTAAGCCTTTCAACATTTCTGAGAATATTTCAATAACTGTTTTGAATCTCAATTATTAAAATTCTTTCTGAAGTCCTATTTTAAGAAATAAGCAAGAGATTTCAAGGTAAAAAGAAGATATACCTTAAATCAGAATGTTAAGCAACACTCATCAAAAAGCATGCACTGTCATCACAACCAACCGAGCAGTATAAACTAATCATAAAGAACTTTTTTACGGGGAAACCAACCAACTAGTCCCTACTTATTAGATACACACCACTTTCGGTACTTTGCTCGTGTTCTACTTTCATTCTTTCTCGTCATCAAATTCATTTCCTCCTTTTTGTGTGTATTAAACGTATAAGACAAGAAAGGAAAAAAAGTCTTGCTCATCTTTCCTTATTTTTAGTTCCCTCAAGCCAAAAAATTTCCAGTAAAATCTTTACTATGTCCCTACACTTACCTTTGCCTATTTTTCATCGAGGTCAAAGTACATAGGTTTTATATATGACACGACACTAAGAGTTCTAAAACTCTAAACTTATTAGAACCTGAGAATTGAGCTTTAGCCAACGCAAAGTCTTTTTCAAAAGTTTCATCATGCCCCTTACAACAGCTAGATATATAGTGTCTGATGTAGGTAATAGTAATTGGTAACAATATAATATAACCACAATCCAACTTCCTATCATCTTCGCCTTCCAGCTTTCATCAAGAAGTAATCCCATCAAGCCGCTTTCATTGCCAAAGACAATCGATTAAAAAGCAATTTATTTCTTCCATCTCTTAAATTTTTATTTCAAAAAAACAGATCACGTGTTCTGTCAAGAAGTCAATTTTATGATAAATGTTTTCATCTCAGGTGTACTTTTGGAAACGTGACAAATTTCCAATATCCTTTTCTCATGTTATCCACATAGCTCTCCAATATTGTAATGCACCATTAGCACCATATATATAATATAATTATGTCACTCGATATTCAATGTCTCGATTACATGATAAACAAGTATAATAATACATACGCAAATTTTCTATCACCCACCTCACATGTCAGCCTAGACAAAGGACGTTGTTTGCTTATTATTATATGATCTTACTACGTGTAAAAAATCTTTTGCTGTGGGTTTAGCTTTAGGTCAAAGGGCATATTCTAAAAGTAAATATCTAATACCTAATACCATACAGCACCTGAAGGAAATAGTTAAGACTCTGCGATTTTTTTAAAAGCAATAATGGTTTGCCCGGTTTGCCTTAGTAGCGAGTACAGCGAGTGAGAAATTGGCTTCTTCAAAAATCACAATAAGTTTAACTTAGCAATACGTATTGTTTTTTGTAAGAAAAACTTCTTGTCACGTCACGTACGCTCTGTTCTTTTTCATATTTCATTTTAAAGGTATAAATAACCTTCCGTTACTATTTCGCTTACATGGAGTTCTTAACAGAATGCTTGAAGAATAAAGGAACGAGATGACAAGACTAAGAATGAAAATACAATATAATTCTTTGGAAAATACTACCAGCGAAACATAAAACAGAGTTCGAGTTTGAAAAAGGATCAAAACAAAAAATTCTCTTAAAAAAATCAGATAAAAATATATAAATTATAATCCTAATCCTAATACGAGTAGTATAGTTTTGTTTCTATCCTAGGAGAATGTACTTGTTAAAAAAGTAATTCTTCACCCAGTAGGACAACATAATACCAATTCTAAACAAAACAACGAGTATATAAAACCCATTAATTTCGCATGAGGAAAAGAGAAATAAGAAACTCGTTGGCAAAAACTTTTCTCCTTGTCAGAACTCATGCAGAAGTAATATCAACATCTATGATAAACTTCAAACAAATGAAACATCCTAAAGTTAAAAGATTAGAAGTTTGCGGATGTTTCGTAAGAATTCTTTGGAAATTATAGTAAACATTGCGAATAGATTTTCTTTTCGATTTCATACACAAAATATTCCACAGTATACAAAATGGATTTAATGAAATACCCGAAGGCATATAGACATTTTTATCCGCATGATATAAGGGCTTCTAGGAAATCGTTAGTACTGGCCGCGGCCGGTGTGGTGTATTATATGTACTTGTTGATGTTGAATTTGTGAACATAAACTTCTAAAAATCATTAAAATTCTGGTGCTTCATGTGCACTGTAACTTTATTCGTATTCTTACAGGTAAAGAGTTAAAGAGGTAAAGAGTTACAAATAAAGAATATGTTTTCACACTTTTTCGCATACTCTGATAGATATACTCTGATATGTATTTAGTTTACATAGATTTCTTACTTATGTGAATTTATACACACGTTTTGATTAAAGATTAAATTAATTGACCTTTTGACCTTGATATTCTGATTCGTTAAGTTTACGCAATTTTCAAAATAGTTGTCACAAATGTTGGGAATCAAACTCCTTTCTCAGCAGCTGGGCTCCTAACGAAACTTCAAATAAGTTGCATATGTTCTAGATTAAGTTAACCCTTCGTGTAGCAATTTAATTATATAGCAAAAAAATCTGCCTTTGATAAAGTATTATTGGAAATGAGCCGAACTAAAAATAGAAACTGGACGGTAACATAAAATCATAGGAAATATTTGTAAAATATACAAAGGTTATACCTCTATACACTATATAAGGTTATACATAAAAACATTATATATACGCACGTAGAAAATTTATTGTACATATCGAACACGAGCAACAAGGAAAAAGGGGTAATATTTTAAGGGGAGATCCCTTTTTCCAAATCACATATGTCAGTGTCCGTCTGTCTGAACTACTCCCTACTTAATATATACTGTCGAAGAGAGAATAGGCAAAAACGAGAGATAATACCCGGAACCGGATCCAGGGAAGTTCTATACTGTATCATATATCGTGGTATGGCGTACATACTGATTCATATCCGATAATACCTTTATCATACAAAATAGCAAAATGCCCGTTTTTCGCTCATCCACTTATTTCCCTTTCCAGTATAATAATCTCGATTTCATTTCTATTATAATATTATCATATTGCTGAAGGGTATTTGATGTTTTTGCTAAAAAATTTGTTTTTAACAAGCTTTGTAGTTGTTTATAACTCCGTGAATAAGTAATTCAAAATGTGTTTCATAACAGTTCACACCCACGTATTCTGTAATATTAGATTAGACTTTATGACGTGTTTTTGTTATTCTAATTTCTAATAAACAAGTAGGCAATTGAAAACCTGTTGAAAATTCGTTGATTTTATTTTGATATTAAAGAAAACCTTGTAAAAATTAAAAATTTGTCAAGGCATTTAAAAAGTCATCATACAATCAATTTTTAGAGTTTACAAATCTCAAACAAAAGTAACGCATAATTTTCGTAATTTTGAGTTTATGAATTTTGAATGATGTTAAGCTTTTCTAAAGAGCATTTATATATTTGACATTAAAAGGGCAATCCAAACAGAAAAAATCTATTATTTGAAACATTCTCAAATAGAAAGAATTAAACCGTAGGACTACTAGTTACTAGTCCCAATAACTAAGTGACAAATGTTTGTGGAAAATTATCTTCGAGTACGGAACATTAAACTCCTCTCTTAGTTGAAACTTATCTTAGCCCAAAAAACTAGCACTGTAACATAACGGCTTAAAGCCATTAAAACAAGAATAAAATCAACGTTAATCTTTCAAGTCAGTCTCAAACTAACTAAATTAAAGACTTTCTAAAACAAAACGTTAAAAAACCTTTTCACATGCTACAACAGTAAAATTCACTAAAAATCCTACCTGAATCCACTATTTCGAGTAAAAATTCTCGAAAAAGTGTTCAGAACATAAATGCACACTTGCATTCGGTGAAATATTACTGCATCCAATTTTGCATTCAATCACCACCACCAAAAGGACAATTACCAATACTTGTAAATTATTATGTCATCATCATTGATTCGAGAAGAATTTTATATCAGAAAGTAATTCACTTGCGCATAAACCACAAAATGTATTTATGCACCAAGTGGAATACATTCCAATTTGCAATTCCCTTCCATGCATTAAGATCCTCAACCACATGTCCTGCCAAAACCTTTGCCATTATTCCATTCAACATTCAGCACTTATGCAAATCAATGTAAATTAGCAAAATATATTCTTTCACATTTAACAATGGGTGGTTATGCGGCAACGACAGCGGCCGCATCATCTCAACTTGATAAAAAAACACCCTGAGGGATTTTTGAAGCCTTTGGCATTGCCAGTGCAAATACGATTGACTTCACTTTAACAAACTTGACAGTAGAACAGCAAAGAACCATTTGATGTATTTTTCATCTCTCTCTCTCTCTTCCATAACTGCTGTGTTTTTTAAAGAAATATCTTACACCTTTATTTTCTGTTATCTGTACGATATTCTAAAGAAGAATGCTTTTTTAAGTAAAATATTTAACAATTTTTAACTTTCAAATTAAAATCTAACCCTACATCATATTATAAGGTGGCATTAGAGGACTCCAAAGCCTTTTTAACCACCAGCTGTAGGTATGTTTTAATATATCGACGGTTTTTTACATTCTTATGAATAAGAGATAACCGGTTATAGACCATCCTTCCTAATCCCAACCTAGCCTATATATGTATGACGTGTAATATAGAATTTTTTATACTCTGGAAACTTAACTGTTTGTGCACTGACTGACTGGAGACCATTTTCTCGAGTAGGATATAATTCTTCGAACCATTAGAGAATCGAGAAGGCCAAGATAGATATAATACACAAAGGAAAGATGATGATGTTATTAAGACATTTGAATTACTCACCATTTCCATACAATACACAGAATTCATTTACTATATTATATTTATTATCACTTTACAACTAGCACCTTTCCTATCACATAAGCATATCTAAAGTGGTTGCAACACACCTCCAGTAAAAACTACAACAATATACGACTCCGATGGCTCAATAATGTAGCTAATAGCTAATCTCTACAAAATCTCATTTACCTTATGGTGTCGGTCGGTAGTCAATATTATAAGCTTTGCCGGTAGTAACGTAATTAAAACCGACTTTGATTGAACTTCGTAAAGAATCTGGACTAGAATAGAATAGAGCAAGATTAACATTGGAATGTAATTCACCTTTGATATTAAAGTTTAACTGGGAAATAGGACAATCTACTAAATATACCTAAGTCATAAGTCATATAATTCTCGTAAAATTCCAAAATGTTCTTTAATTAATTACATAATTTCTTTACATACGAACGAAACTAATAAGGACAATAAGTTGTTATTTTAATCCAACCCAATCCAATCCAAATCCGAAGTTATAAAGTTTCATGTGTAAAGTAAAAGTGAAAAGGCCGTATTGAGCACACGTATCACGCTGCCCCAGCCCACACATGAAGAATCTCTGAAGCCGAAACGTACTTTTTAGCTCACATGCCAAGTCCAAGTTTTCACTTCGGAGAAAGTAGACCGAGTCCTACTATACTGTGTAGTAGCATGCAACTTCCAAAACTCTATTTCGTACCAAAAGAAAGTAATATATAACCCAGTGCATAAAAGCATTATTGTATAGTACATCGTATTGTTGTATTCTTCATTGCGTTGTTCTTCGTCATTTCACCTCCTTAAACTTTCCCATGACTCCTATTTTCCTTTCTCTAGAGTTTTAGCTACAGTTATAAAATCTAGCCTAAAATGTCATTTATTTCTCAACGATGGCTGGCTGACCAAAACACATCCGTTCCAGGAATTAGGAATTATGAAACATTTCAACCTTACTTGAACTACTATTTGCACAATGCATTGCACAATAAAATGCAATGAAGAACTAACTATATACATTACTTAAAATTATAACTAACGTCAACAGTAGCTAGAACTAGTAACCAAATATCCTAACCTAGCTTTTGATAAAAATACAATACAATAACAAGTATGACAAAAAAGAGAAATAAAAAGTAAAAACGTAACATAAAGACGAAGACCACAGGGCTTGGAATTGGAAAGTACTTGGGCAACATCTAGATTACTGCAACTCTTAAGGATTCGCTACGCATTTCGAAAAACTTGATATTGCTGCTGATAGATAGAAAATAAAATCTACAGCAGTTAAAAGAATCCCTATGCCCGTTTTTGTCTTATATTTGCTGGAAGGGCACTGCCTACCCTTGCCAACCATTTCTCTGATCTTGTACCACTGCTTCTGTTGATGTTGATGATGGTGGTTTTCCATTGCCTTGCTAACACTATACTATTACTCTTGTACAATTTCGAAAGTCTGCATCATACGTACAATGTGCTTGCCTTGCCTTGCCTTATCCATGATAATAATACAAGACCCGACCGCCGACCCGACTGATTGTGATTCTGCTACAGAGAAAGAGGGAAGGAAAGGGAAAAAAGTCCGAGTTTTCGGTGCAATATAGTTTGCGATCCCCTCCCGGGTATTTTATTCCACTTCTTGTATTCTACATTCTACAGTTACATTACAGCAGCACCAGGAGATGCAGAACTACTTCTATTACTAAAAGTAAAATGTACACAGAGAGAACAGACACAAAACTAAGTCTAGGTCCTTTTCTCCCTCTTTCCATTTACTTACTATTTTAGTATTTACCATGTAACACCAGACCAGACCAGAAGACCCTTACTACCAACCTAAAAGATATTATTTTCGGGGTTGAAAATATTTCAACAGAACTGAATCCCCTTTTGAAACTCTTTTTTCTATCCTTGCAATCAGCAGAACCAAACCAACCACTTGCATTTCTATTCCATTCTATTAGATTCTTACATTGCATTGCATTGCACTAATATCCTCTTGTTATGTTCTTCTTTATAGTGTTTAAGGTTTAGATTCTTCTATGCAAAGAAATTTAACCCGGAATAAACAGTGAGTGAGATGGGCTTGTTTTTTATGCTATGGATTTTAATATGTATTCAAGTTAAGTTCTATTTTATACACGGATGAATATTATTATTATTAAGCAAGGTAAAAAACTTTCCCTGCAGTGAAATCTACTGTTGCGTATATATATAGAGAGAGGACAGAGATTGAGCAATAAGATGGATAAAATAATATGCAATTTTAACCCACACAGCCCACCTTTAATCTTCTTGCATACTAATTACTCTACGGAATTTAATGAGCTACCACCACCACCACGTTTTTCATCACTACAGCTACACTACCTACTTTACTGTTAAGTATCTTTCTACCACCAACAGCGTCTTGTCGTTGTAATTTTTATGGAATGAATGAAATAAATTTTACATTTTTATTTTAAACTTACTATTGAATTACGAAAGTATGCTTCGTAGCATGCGCGTAGTAATGCATTAAAAAAGCTATACACAATTATAGTATATAACCATGAAATGACTCTCCATCATTAAAACACGTTTTATACAGTTTCAATTCGAGTTTTAAATTTATCTTTTACGTAAACACTTATTAGCGTATAGCCATATAAAGCGATAAATAAAAATAGCCAGAGCTACAAACAATTCCAAATCCCAAACCGTAAAAAGTACAGAAAATTCCCTTTTTCAACCTTGAGTCTCACCTTTCCCCAAACTTTAACGTCTTTTATTCTGGAATGGAAATTGGAACCGGAAATAAGCTTAGTTGGCGTTCCAAAAAGCTGTCCAAAAATAATCTGCAAATATTTCATTTTGCAGCCTTGCAAAACCTTCATTTAACTTTCGAATCTTTCGAATTTAAATAAAATAATTTATCTCAATACATACCTAAAGTGTCTACTTTTGTGACTGTGACATGCCGGCAGCTTGGGATTTACCATATTACTATCTATAGAATGCTATCCGTTCCGTAAATCCGTCCATTCAAAAGTATTAAAATGTCTCTCTACATTCTACTTTATACTAGTTAGTATAAATAATATAACTTCCATGCATGTTCAAATCTTCATTCTATTCAGCTGCATTTTTTCCTTAGCAAAAATGTTAATTACCTTTGCAACTTTGCATTCCCATAATAATAATAATTTATACTGTGAGCATTCACGAACTTCAAAGAACTTCACATGCATTCAGGACATCGTCTTAACTATTATACCACCTTTTATTCAGAAAAATTATTTCCCATCCTATTTGCCATTTTATTCTGTTCGCTCTCTCCCTTTTTGCTTTTCATTTCTAATCAATGAATGTGAATAAAATTGACTGCACCATCAATATTTTAAGAAGAATATTAAATGACTGTGTGCAAATTATTTAATGCGTTTCATCAGTCAAAACTAGTGATACTATTGTAATGACGATTCAGTCAGCCACATTCGTATAATGTTATTATATTATATTTTGTTTTTATTTACAAAGGCGATGGATGAAATGGGAATTCTCATATGAAACAAGTTACCAGAAAAAGGAGCAAGGTTGACTCATTCATTTCGTTGATTACACTTTTGATTTGATATATTTATTTACTGAAAGTGCAGTGTAAAAATTTTCGATGAATTTCTCTAACTGCAGTTTATTAATATTTTTGTAATTTCCTTATGCATCTTTAACCTTTCAGACTAAAGATTTTATTTTAAAAGAATTATCTATCATTATAATTTTATAATTCAACGATTTAGTGAAGGAGCGTGCATTAAAAAGGCAATGTTTCTTATATCAGCGAAAACATTTATTGTAATGTTGCGAATTTTTATTAACAAGCAAAAAATATAGGAGTCCGTTACCGTGTTCTGCAAAATAGAAGAAAATCTAGTACATTGCTGTGACTTAAAGTTTGAAGGAAAAAAAGCTCAAAATAAAATTCACGCAGTTCCTTATCGACTACGCATCCGTGATTGCAAAACCAAAAACAACCAAGCGTTATCTCTTGAAAAAATGATAAGAGCGTGGGTAGCTCTGTGTTTTCAGTTAGTAAGTATTAAAAGGTAAAATAAAACTGATGAATATCAGACATAAGTTAATTGATTTCCATTTTTGAAATTTTATTTCTTCGATAAAATTCATATTATATATTTAAAATGTTATTTGTGGAAATCAGCATTTACTTTTCTTGGTATAATTTAAAGAATAAAAACAAACAGATTGAATTATATATTTCAATCATCGAATTTTCTATTAAAAATAATGAAATGAGTCAGCTTAATAACATTCACCTTTGTGACAAAACATTTAAAACTTTTAATGTTACCTTACTTTGTACTTATACCTTCTGGACTTAATATTAGAATTTAACAATTTACAGTGTCGCAAAAATTCAACCACTCAATTTTGCATTGAAACTTACATAATTATATTTGTAGTTTAATTATCAATAAATGTAACGAATGAATCAAAATAACAATAAATTTGCACAATAAGATTGTACAGTACCAGACCAATACTATTTAATGGTACAGTAATGCAATGCAAAACGGGACTGAATTAATTGGGATATCGTTATTGAGGAATAAATCCAACCCATTAATTTAACCCCATATGTTTCCTCGTAATTGACGGTTTAACGGTATCTTACTAAACTAATACTATTACTAGCATTGTAGCCAGTAGCGTACACATAGTGTAATTTACTGGAGGTAAAAAATATAAAAAGTAATAACAACACTTCAGAAATGCAACACACATGACATTTTTTATTTATATATTAAAAAGTAGTTTGAGACCATTCCTAATATTATTATACACCTCCGGTGTGTGTGTAGACGAAGGAAAGTAAATACCCGAAGGCCAACCACCTCCGATTGCGAAAATCAATAATTCCTTGGAAATGTCACTTTCCCCCAAATGAAGATGAAAGTGGGCTTTTTCCTTACCAACTAAACTGTCAGTTTATCTACTTGCTTCTTTTTGACCATGGATAAAAACAATTGACCACTTTTGAAGGAAATCGAACCTGATTTACATTCAACATTCAACTTACTGTGGGTGGATTTAATAGTAAAAATCCAAAAGAGAATGCATAATGCACCTCGACGTATCGTATCGCGTATCCTTGAAGTAGTGGTAAAACTGCTTAACTTGACTTATCCTTTTCAATTATGAGAATTGTGACCACTTCAATAACTTACTAATTTTTAATGTAAAGTGTCATTTACATAATATGCACAAACAGAATCAAATCTGCAATCTCCATACGGCGTGTTTCAGTCGGATTGGAATTTATTGCATTTACTAACTTCTGTGTGATATTTATTATTCCATGCAAATCCATCCTTATGTTTACCTATTCAAATACCTTCTGCATAACTACTTGCCTTCAACATCGTAGTACACTCTCTGACTACTATTTAGGTATTAAGTTGACCTCAATCGATGAGCAAATAATACATGTGCCGATCCGATTGAGTTTCTGCTGTTTGATTTAATATAAAAGGTACCGCTACCACTTTTGCAAGCTTTTCCACTATTTAATGAAATTAAATTCAATCCTAATTCAATTCAGAATGGCAAACACACGCACATTAATTAACCAATAATTTTGTGATTGCATGCTAAAAGCCATACTATCATTGAATCCTATTGTTATTATTAACATCAGGTTATTTTTCCTCTTATTTTTACGAAAGTTTGTATTGTAATAATAAAGATATGTGTATTAATTTAATGTAGACGTAAATAAGTTTAGTTAGTTAACGACAGTGCTTGAAGCTTAACATTAACCTTAATGGTTTCTACTGCCGTTTTGGGGCAGAGTAAGCTTATGGGCTTTTTTGCATTATTGATTTTCACTTATTTTAGCGAGTCATCTTCCTACTCATTAGTATCTTGTTGCTCACGTATGTGATATTCAATTCAATTACATTAGACAACTTGCGATTAATTAGCTTGAAATAATTGTTAATTAATTACCCATCTTGTTTAAGCTGAGACAGAGACAATCGCATACATCAATGTCATATACTGTCCTTTGTACCACAACAATAATTCTAAGGTATTTTCAAAGGCTAAAGTTTATAAAATAATCTAATAATTACTAAAGTCTATGTGCCAAATGTTAAACTGAATTTTTTTCAAGTCATAAATATTAGATTTCATAATATTAGAAATAAAACCGTACGGGTTAAAAAAAATTAAATCACATCTAATTTAACACTAATGATAGTATAGTAGACTACAGACTGGAATCTATTTGTAAAAATAAAGTGATTCGCAAGAAATAAAATAGTCTATACAGTAATAAAACAGTAATAAAATTCCAAAGTTGTTATTTATTACTAAAATTTTGTAATACGAAATTGAAATTAGTAAAATGTTTGTGAAATAAAAGCCCAAGAGCAGTTAATTTTTTCAAGTACACTTTGCTCATCAATTACATGAAAAAATTATTAAGGAAAACGAAAGGTAACTCCACTGAAGTTGTAAAATGTTTAGCAAATTTAATTTCAAGGAGTGCGGTTGTACCATTTAATTGACATTTAATTAAAGCTTCTTTAAAATTACAGCACACAAGATAAACACTTTTAATAACTAACATTTTGTCTCGGACTTGATAACTCCAATTTAACCTACCTCTAAAAAATAAGAATTCAATCGATAGATATTCACCATATATATCTATCCACTGCATTTAATTTAAACCTGATGTACAAGGACATGGTTATTTGAGGAAATGGGAATAATAAAAGGTTCAATAACCAACAGAAGAACAAAACCTTCAATAATACTCGGTCAATACTTTTGATCCGTAGTGAAATTAAAGTGGACAGTCTAAAGTAATCATCAAGAGAAATTCCTAGAATAACAAACTTTGTATTGTTCTTCAGCTCAGAAATAAGTCCAAACCAAAGTGTACAAACGAAAGATAATCTTCTACTAGGGTATGAGCCATCCTCTCTAACAACTCTCACAAGTTCGACCCTCAATACCCAACCAAGGAGTAACCTACAGGAACCATTTGGAATATCCTCTGAATTTTAAACTCTTAACAGACCAAACCTAGCTATAGTACGAACGGGCTTTTATCTCCAAAGACTTTTTATCTTTGAGAAAGACAAGAACTTCTAAAAGGGAATGCAACCAATTGCATTGCATTCACTCAAGTAACTCTTGTAATGTTCATAAATTATGTTAACTTCTATATATTCATTTTTCTGTCTCTTGAAAAGGGCTAAATAACATGAAAGGGTGACTGAGACAAGGCAGCTGGAAGGATTATAGACGGAAGGAAATACTCTCGTACTCTTATGAGCAGAACAATCAAACATAATTTATGGACAACTGAAGTGAAGTAAAGTTTTCAAGTTTTAAAGTTTTGAGAATAAAACGGAACCCTATAGAAATAAATTAAACCCACAAAAAAGCAATCCATTCCAAATGTTATTGTACCCATTCGTCCTTATTTTAGGTGTTTTTCAGATAATGAACAAACAAAAGTTATCACCATGAGCAAAATCAAATAATATTACATTAGCAATGGACAATGCAGTGAAGAACATTGTTTTTGAGATAAATTAATGTTAATGATCCTTCATAAAAATTCTTATCTGTTTGCTTCGTTTTATGCTTGAATGAAAAATGCAATGATTGATAACACGTATTTTAAAACAGAAAATTTGCTTGAAATTTCTTAATTTAATAATAATTAATGCACTTACACATTCTGGATTATTTTTAACACAAAAAAACTGGATTTGTAATACGAGCAAAAAATGTTATAAACTTTGTTGCATACTATATATGTACTGTCATAAATTTAAATAGCTTGGACAAGACCCTTTCTGAAAAGAAAGGGTCTTTATAAAGGTTCACCTTTATAAAAGAAGACCCCTGCATGCAACAAACAAAAAAACTTTTATCATACAAGACAATACTTTAGAATAATACCTTATACGCAACATATGCAAGGTATTTTTAACATTTAACCTAAAAGTCATATCATTACTGGCCTACACTCATTGCTGTGCTTCATCTAAAGATAAACTATAAAACTATAATGATACACTTTTATACTCAATTATAATTTAAGCCCTTAAGGGTCCCTTGGCATCTTCAAGATATTCAATTATATACTATAAAGATACGTGGCAGGAGTGAACACAATCATTTGTTATTTATTTTTAAACTCTTTTAATATGAAAAATACCTTTTGGCAGGTTTAAATGGAATGTATCTTGAGTTTTTAAAAATAAATCTTATTGCAGTATCTCCACCAAAATAAAACCCGATATAAAATAACTCTATAGTATTGAATATTACATATGTAACATTATATGCCATTTGATATCGCATCTAAATGTATACGACACACGAGATTTTATTTGATGCAAACTAAGATCACTTTTGATGACAGTCTTCTTTTGATAAATCCAACTCAATAGAGAAAAATGCGAAACCCTTGTAAAATGATTGCAACATATCTTGGAGAATTCGCATTGCATACACTAGAAATTTATTGAAAGAAATGATAAGTATCACTTCATGGAATAAAATCATACATATCTACCTATCAAAATATCAACCATGATTTTCAAATTTTTATTCCAAGATGCTAGTTTGCAATATTATAAAATTGTCAAATTTGCTTTTTTAATACTAATACTAAAGTATTAGCACATATATACTTTTACGCACATATTTGTTGCTACTATAACTTAATGTAAACTCAAAAGCTTAAACTTTGATTATATAAGTGAAGATAATACACTTAATATGAGGTTGTCTTCACGTGCATCTAAAAAAAGACGTACTAAGACCAAAGGTCATGATGTCAAGAATGTAAATTTGTTAAATATTTAGTATGCCAAGTCGGACGTACTTCTTTATAATAAAAAACTAGGTAACTACGAAGGAATATAAAAATATATATCTACTTACCCCAATATTTCAAAGCGTATTCCAAAACTTGTAAATAATAATTTCCAAAAATAGTTGGAACAAAAAAACTTATTAGAACGGTTGAAACAATAACTTCATTTAAAAACTGAACAAAAACAAACTGAAAAGAACTGTTGAACACGGCGGTGGTCTTCATTCGTCTGTTTCGAGGTCGTCGTTTTTCCTTTTTTATTATTATCCTGGCGAATCGAATCGAAGTTGGAAGACAAAATTATTACTTCCAATTCCTTCGAAGTCGACACTTTTCACTTGTCGATTGTCGACAGTTAGTCGAAAACTATCCTTTTCCTTCAACCCGAGCAATATTTTTTAGGAAAGACTTCCTATAGATCCCAACCCTATATTTTATCCGGAACTTTTTTATTCTCTTTTTAGTTCAATTGTAAATAGTAATTTATTTAAAATCATGGCGATTTCATTTTATTGTCTGCAATCCCTTCTTCATTAAACTCCTAATTACATATTTTCATCATTTAAACGATTTCATTTTTAATTAGAAATCAATTCTTTAGTAGAAATTAGTTGCAGAAGTTGTAATAAATATTTTACATAGTATTGATGTACTATATAAACTTAAGTTCTTAAGTTATCAGATTTGGGCACTGCTGGGATTTTATATGACTCGCGGAGAAGGTAAAAGTACTAGTAATTATATTACGAGGACGATTTCCACGTTTAATTTTATTATTATTAGCATCATATTCACATAGGCGTGAAGGGATGAATATAAAATGTTAACAATATTTTTGCGACATTCAACTTATCACTCACATCAAAAATTATTATGCTTATTTTTTAAATATTATGAACCATCTGGAGAGTAATTAGTAAATATTTTTTAATGTATTTATTATGCATGAAATTATGTGGTTATACTGTAACTGTAAAGTATTTAATTTTCTTGTAGACTGTTTTTAAGTATTATGCACTACAATCTTTCATAAATTATTCTCCTCAAGTCACATACAACTTAAATTACCTATTCACTTTACCTCGAGGGTTGCTTATTTCTATTAGGGCGTTGTTTGGTTATCTTTGTAACTTAATAGTACACACTCTGCTTGCTGATGCTATCTTGCTAAGAGTTGCATCTTTAATTATAGTTTAGAATTTAAAAATTTTTAATTCATTTTAAATTAATTTCCATGATTTGGATTACAAAATCAAAATGTTATATTCCATCCCATCTTTTGTGTCATTTCTGTTGGGAATAGACACATTCTTAGATGTAGACATTTTGATTGAGATCTTCCGAGATTTTAAGATCAATAAAGATCTTTGGATGGATTGTTTTACATTTAATCTCTGGAATTGTTTTAGATTAACATTTTTGATAATTATCAATTATCACATTGTCACAAAATGTCTGATGTGGTTTCAACATACGCTTACTTTTATTTCTTACACTTATCAAAATTAGATAACGTGATGTCAGAATGTTAATCTGAATGTTTGATTAAGTGTGAATGAGTTGCTTAATCAATTTGGGCAATTTCCTTTGAGGCACTTTGAACACGTTTTAGAATTCATTTTTTAAATGCTTGATAGTTTCAAGTTTCAATTAATTTCTTGCATCAATTCCCAATTGTTGCACATTTTAAATTTTATCTTAACCAAACTTCCAATTATTGAATAAGTTGGTTGTAAGATTCAAATACATGACTAGTTTATTACAATTTATTAGAAAAGAGTCAAACGGAGTTGAACCGCTTAAAATCCCATAAACTTTCACCAAACATTTCCAGTTGGAACTTTCTCCGGTAAATTTATCAGAGATAAAAATGTCTGTGAATTTTTCGAAAGCGTACACTTTTCATACTAAATAAATGCAGATTTGAGGTCAAAAAATTGTCTAAATAATATTATGCTGAATTATTATGCCAAGTATGTAATAACAAGCCAGGCGAGGCGAGAGCAGAAAACAGAGGTTGTTATATTCTGCTTCTGTACGAGTGAGTAGTAGTAGTAGCTAGCAATCCCAATTAATTCTCTTCTCGTTAAGTAAATAATTTTTCAACCATTATATTTTTCTTTGATTCAATATAATTTTACTCGTAATTTACTTCTTAATTTTAATATTAAAGTTCAAAAGGAAATATTTTTTAAATAATGATAATATTGAAATAAATAATATAATATTTTTAATACTAACTATAAAAAGTATATTTCAATATTGTATGATGTGTACAGTTTTAAATTTTCAACTCGTCTGGTTTCTGGTATAATGGAACCAGGATGGAGGCAAGTAGCCAACTGAAATAGGGGAGAGACTCGTCCTCTCCTAAACCCTCAGAACTTCCAATACGAACTACTACAAACTCAAAGTATAATATGCAATGTCGAATTCGAGGAGGAAAAAAAGCATTTGGGAGATCCTTCGACATTATATTCGACTAGGGAACTACCAACACTGCTTACAGTGGTCTTACTTTACTGCTTCAAGCTCAAAGCTTCAACTTCAAGCTTTTGCCATCATCATCATCATCACCAAAATCATATCACGTATACTCGTTCCTTCGTACAACATAATATCACAACTATTACGAAAATTGCACACTAACTATATATTCCAACTAGAACCTTTGTACACACATAGACAGACTTTCCTATTACAAACTACTTTCATCCTTTGCGAAGCCAAGAACTACTACGGCTATGAGTGTACTAACTACTCAATGTTGACTGCATCTAACATTCGTTGAGATACAACCATACTGAGAACTCAGCCTTAAACAGAACTCTTCAACAACTTCAACATCACATCACTAAGTTACTTTTAGGTCTGCTGCAATGCAATGTGTTCCTGGTATGGTTTGGTTTGTGGAAGTATACAAAGTGCTAACTGTAGCTTTAGCTATTACAGGCTTTAAACTTCAAGCTAGGCCAAAAACATCACATCACATTGAGTCAGAGTCAGAATTCAGAATCGTCATCCAAATCCAAATCCAAGGAAGTAGGCAGTAGGCACATGTAGAAGAAGGCAAACTCTTGTGAAGATTGAAACTTTGAGTCTGACAAAAAGCAAAGGTTCAGCTGAACTCTGAAGAACAGTGGAAAGAAAATTTGCTTTTTTGAAGATGTGGAAATTTCATACAATTTTCATATCTCAACTCATGCTCCAGCTAGAATCTACTTAGAAATCCTCTATTTGTTCGTGTAGAATGCTAAAATCTTATACTCTGCAGTTTACAGCTTGGTCCTCGTTTAATGCAATGCTTGGAACTTGGAGCATCCATATATATGCCCCAATGTCTAACTTATCGCTGGGGAGAATAATGCACGAGTATAAAATGCACTAAGGAGAAAGAGAGATTGTCGAAGGGGATGGAAATATATAAGAGTGAATTGTATATATTATGTAAGGCTTTATATACAGGAAGTTTAAGGATTAGAATTGCTACACACACGGTCTGGAGTAATATATTACACCAAATAATAGCTTAACGTTGTCCAGTCCTTGGGACTTTAATCAACACCGATTCATTCAGATTGTGTAAACTGATGAGATAAGCTGCAGGATTAGTCGG
>JAQFZZ010000436.1:0-18665 GCA_034696405.1 Isotoma caerulea
GATAACCTACCTTGAAATATCCACCGGCTAAATTCTGTTCCGCTTGAAGCATAAGCAACTCCTTTGTATAAGCTTTGGATTTCGCCTTATTTGATTTTTGTCTATTTTTAGCCGACTTCTTCCCCAATTTTTCAACATTCACAGTTTCGCCTTCCATTATGTATGCATCTGCTCGGGTATATGTTGACAGCAACCATGCATACAAAAATTCGTACAAATACCAGTACACATATGCGAACTCGTGAACAGAATACAGTTCCAGTTCAAATCCTGATAAAATGTATCGAATCATAAGTTTCGAAATGTGGCACAACAACCATGTTCCAAAACAGTTGCCGTGTTGCTGAATTCCTTGCACATTTTCCAACAGGCCGTTGATGTAGCTGTCAATTCTCTCCGTCTTAAAAATATAAGAAGTGTAATATAGGCTTCCAGGACTAATTATTTGGTTTTCTAAGATAGCTGTTAAAGGACCTTAGACCATTTACTCACCTCTATTTGCAAATTTGCAAAATCATCCATCATATGAGCAAGCCTGTCGCGTTGTCTCGCTCGATTATGACCACATGCTATAAGTAAATTTGCAAAAACTGGTGCGCATCTTTCAAAGAACATATCAACACATTCAGACACCTAAAATTCAAAATAAAAAATAAAATTTTAGGAGACACTGTGAAATTACTGTACTCAATATTTAACAATATAGTAGAATAGTTAAATTACGTCTTTGCGCTGCATTAAAGTTTTACTGGTTAAAACCGGAGGGGCAATAAAGTTTTTAACCGATTCTTTCATAGCTTCCATCATATCTTTTAAATCATCTTGTCCTACTTTCTTAAATCTCATAGGACCGTATAAAAGTTGTAAAAATGACCGAGATAAGACACAAGGTCGACTTTCACTATATAAATGAAAAAAATCAACTATGCCATGAAAATTAGGGATAGTTGTCACTTTTAATACAGTCTTGATTCGGAGTAGAAGACCGTCGATAAAGCAAAATGCTTCTTCATTTGACTTAATTTTTGTTGAACGAGGAAACGTTGGCGGAAGTAGACGTTGGTTTACTAACAGCTCAAACCCTACCATAAAACATTCTGAAACGACAAATCATAAAGAATATCAGTGATCGGATTTTTTAAATTTGTGATATTAAAATGAGCATGATACCTGATTCATCGTTACTTCTCTGCAAGCCTATAAGTGATGTCTTCTGCATTATTTGCAATGCTTCTTGACAACCTAATAAAAGCTTTGGACAGTCTCCCATGTTATTGTCGCGCTTCCATATATGAAGGACCAAAGAGTGAAACATTCGCATAAACTTGAGCCTAGCTAAAAGTGCATGAATTTGTTCTATTTCTTTTTCTGCTTCGATATTGGCTTCACCCTTCGACTGACTCTTCATGGTATTCTTCAGTTTTTTCTGCAACTCGTCCTCACATTCACGGAGCATACTAGCAACCTTAGTATCCGCGAACGAGGTAGCTAGGTTATATCCATACACTGACGGCTGAAAATCTTCCTCTTCAAATACTCCAGCCCTGTCATTTAAAATTCAATCCATCATATCAAAAACAAGTTTATGTCAGTAACAGAAATCAAGTAAGAAACCATTCTTTGTACACATGCTGCAAAGATAATCTGACATACTTGCTGATGCACTCTTCTATAACATCTACCAACTTCAAAGTTGCAACTGATATAGCTTTCAGATATTTGTCACTTATCGAAGTTGGTTGATGAAGATATAGATTAGTAAATACTGTTTGAGCCAGCGAATGACCTTCCAACCAGGTCACCAAACAACTAAGAGTTGTATCATGGATTCCTATTAGCTCTTCATACGAAAGATTTTCCAGTTTAAGTACACCTTCCTGGAAAATAAAATAAATGAAATGAACGACCACTACGATTTGAAGTTTAAGATGTGCAGCATGTGCTGCAAAAGTTTCAATTTAATGGGTACCTTTAGAGCTTGGTCAAAATTCAGAATGACCCTGTTGCCTTTATTACAAATCATCCCTGCATCCATCTTAGGGTCCATCATTTCAATCGCTGACATGGCTTCAAATAGACCAAAAGAAGGGTCATGAAGAAGCTCTCCCAGCTCCAAAGCTAAATAAAAAACACGCAACAACGCAAAGAATTAGTCCAAAAATCAATAAAATCCTTCCCAAGAGAAGAAATTCATAATCTTGTAAGCCTGTTAGTAAACACGATTCAACAAACATCGAATTTAAAAGCAATTTGCATATCAATCCAGAATTCCAATATTCCCTTACTCTTAACAGCCTGGAAGAAATCATTTGTAATTTCCGTCATCTGATCTTCAGTAGGTTTCAGCGGAAGGGGAGGAGGTCCACATATTTTTGGAGGAGATTTTGACAGTAGGGCGTCTTTTCCTGAGATTTTTGCAACTTGAGGCTGGGGTGGTAGTTGTAGTTCCGGTTCAACGTCCCCTGAATTGTTCTCTAATCTTTCACCCCCTTGTTCAACTTTGTTCGACGATGCTCCAAAAAGACAAATTTTCGGGAGCCGTACTGTGGTTGTTTCCAATTTACTTTGTGGAGGAGAAGTAGACAATCCTTCTCCTTTAACTGTCAAGTCAAGTTCTTGGTCTTCCTGCCTGGAGTTCAGCGTACTCGAGTTATCTTTTGTGGTTGAGGTTGAGTCCATATCCGTCTTATTCCTTACTTGCATAGTTGATAGAGTTGATTAAAATCCGTGTATTGTGTGTTGTATAATTTCCTTTCAATTCAATTAATGAGCACAATAAGCACATTACGATTAATTTGCTTGCTTGAGCTTCGTTAAATGGTTTAGGTTGCACTACTACTAGTTAAATCTTAATTTTTATCTCTGGGTGATTACAGTTTACCGCGTTTAGTTAATACATCCAAAACTCTATGGTACATTCTGAG
Source organism: Isotoma caerulea (assembly GCA_034696405.1). Lineage (NCBI taxonomy): Eukaryota > Metazoa > Arthropoda > Collembola > Entomobryomorpha > Isotomidae > Isotoma > Isotoma caerulea. The sequence goes on from JAQFZZ010000436.1 coordinate 2,925, forward strand.
ATGGCAGTAACAAGGCTGTTCCAAAACACAAGTCATTTTGCTTCTTGCAAGAATGCATGATTTACATTTCTTTCGTTGAAGTATTTGAATTGAATTTTGAAACTACAAACTATGCATTCTTATAACTTCGCTAATACAAACACTTAATAAATTACTAAAGAATAACAAAAAAATTATATGTTTGGAATTGTTTATTCTTTAACATTTTAAACATTCATTAAATGTTTTATATTGATACAACAGATTAGATTAAATAATTAAACAAGTATTTTTGGCGTGATGCAACAGGTAATTTTGATACGAGGGAATACAAAAGTATAAACTACATTTTTTCAACCGGTTTCAAGCTTAAAATTTCAAATCCGGTTTTAAGGACGTTTGCAGTTGCTTCACAGAGAATTAATCGATCCATATGAATTTTTTGAATTGTTCCTTCAACAAAAGAAATATTTTTGGAATATTATTATATTTTTTTCTTAGAGTTGTTATCTTTTGGAATGCTATTTGATTGATTGTTCAAAGTCGAACACACAATTCGATCACAATAAAGTAATTTGTTTACCTGACTTATCTCTCTCGATGCAGTAGCAGTTGTCGTAAAACTCAGAGAATGAAGTGGCAATATCATATAACAGCTCACACAGAGGATGCAGGAATAATTCATTTGTCATTCGTTCTAGTACTTCTGGGAATTTCAGTATCGTCTAGATAAAGAAGACATTGGTTATTTAATTATAATATGAACTTATTAATTGCGTTTGAAAATATTGGTCTCAAATCGAAAATAATTCTTAAAACCTGAATATCAAAATACTAAATACCTTCATTAATTTTTGTTCTTTTTCATGAGACAGATTTAAAGGAGTTTTCCTTGCATAATCTTTCAACTGATCTAAAGTGACCCCAGCTTTTCGAGCTATAGATTTAATTCTAGTATAGGCATACAATAAGTAGACTGCCGTATTTCCCTTGTCATCCAACATCTACGAAAAGCACAAATAACAATGTAAATGTAACGTAAATAGTATGGATCATTAAACTAAGGTTATTTCATTTGTAAAATTAACCATGATGTACCTTATCGAATGAGAAAACATACTCATGATTTCGATTATGAGATAAGTCTGCATATTTAATGCAACTATAAGCCACTGCTTTCTTCGCGGCATCGAATTCTTCAGGTGTCATTTCCTTGTCTCGTCCTTTTTCACGCAGCTTCTCTTCAGCCCGCTTTATTCCTTTACAAGAACAGAAAGACAAATATTAAAATTGTGTACGACATCATAATAAAGAATTGAAAAATAAAAGTTGTTAAGATGCGTTGAAGTATTTTATACTTAATACTACACGACAATATAATACCTTCATCGAGTAGTTCAACCAAACGTACAGTATCCCCAGATCTAGTTTTGAATTTCTTTTTATCTTCTCCTAAAACAACTCCAAATCCAATGTGATCGACACGAACCTTCGTAGGATCCCATATTTCAGCTTTTTGCGCACATTTATATATTGCTTGAAAATGGCCTCCCTGTTATAAAAAATAAACATAATCGATATTCGATTGTAATGTACCTTTTCCTGAATGACTGTGTATGAATGAATGAATTTCCTGTTTCGTGTGAAAGTACTACATTCGTTAATTATTACCTGTCCCGAATCTACGACATAAATTAACCAATCGCCTTTTTCTTCCTCAATTCGGTGTTTAATTGTTGCCATATCAGATGTGTCATATGTATATCCACCATCAGACTTTACAATAATCAACGGTATCAGATTGCTGGATTCAGGATCTTCGGGGTACATTATTTTACGCACACCTTTTAATGCACTGTCTCCTTCTGGTTGATCGTCTACTAGCAATCCTGTAAAAATAAATAAAAATTTAAAATCTTTATGGAAACTATTTTTCTTCAACAAGGAGAAGTTATATTCAATTCATGAACAACATAACATCAAAAAGTACTGTACCTTTGCTTTCAAGATCTTTGACGACTGCGTCCATTCTATCTTGATAAAATGATTCTCCCCTTTCAATAAGATTAGTTATGTCTAACCGATCATAGATTTTCGAGAACTCTTTTCTAGACACATCACATATCAAATTCCATGCTTTTCGAATATCTGGTTTATGAGCTTGCAGTTCAACGACACAAGCATAGGCACGTTTTTTAAACTCTTCATCTTCATCAAACCGCTTTTTCGATTCCTGATACACAAAAAGATAAACACATCAATAAAAATGTCAAGTAGAAATTACTTTACAAACATGAAGGAATTAAATCTTGGAAATTCCCAGGTCGCATTTCCCATGTCCAAATTCCCATCCATGCTAGAAACATTTTTTTTATACTAGGAAAAAAAATTCCCAGGTCGCAGCGCGACCGGTCGCGCCGGCGACCGAAGAATTTCGACCGCGGAATTAATGAAATTAGTCAAAACATGTTTACCTTGTAAAAACTTTGTAAGTCACTAACGGGAAGATTGTATCCTTCTGTCAAGTAATCAGGGAATTTATCTTTCAAATGCGCTATCAGCATCCCAAACTGGGTTCCCCAATCTCCAATATGATTGACCCGGACAACTTCATATCCAAGAAAACTCATCAGTCGTGAAATGCTTTCGCCAATGATTGTAGACCTACGAACAGTCAAATTTACAACTATGTAATGAATTTCAACTCCACTCAACACGAATTTTTGAATATCAAGAATATATCTGCTCTCAGAGGTAGTGACGAATGTTTGAAAATGTCTATCATTAATTTTCAAACCAAACGGTATCCATCATTGAACAAATTTAATTTTAAATACACTATATTAACTTTCATACAAGGTTTGTTTGTGTTGAACTTACCGAAGATGACCTACGTGCATTTCTTTAGCTACATTTGGTGCAGACATATCGATTACAACTTTTCTCTTCGCAGGTAAAGGGGCGACACTAACATCATTTAAAAAAATATTTTCAGTCTCTTTGCGAAGGAAGTCTAATGCTAAGAAGACATTAATAAATCCAGGTCCAGCTACTTCTGTCTTTTCAATTAGTCCTGTATTCTGCGGAAAATGTTTCAGTATCTCGTTGGCCACCTCTCTTGGATTCATAGTGGACATTCCTGATGATTTTAAAAGCTATATTATGTAAAAGGAAACAATATGTAATAAATAATAATTAATAAATGAAACTCAAGCACTGGAATAGTTTTAAATAAAGTCATGATTCTTCAAATGTTCAAATGCATCATTCTAATAAATGCTTGTTGTCATACCCCAGATAAAGAAGGCGCAACATTACATTGATAATCTCCAAATTTAGGATTCGCAGTTGGGGTAACTTGTACTGGAAAATCAGGAAGTCCAGGAAAGGCTTTGTCCGCAGCCAAGGTGAAGTACAATCTAAGCATTTGGACAATGTTTTTCATATGGTTGACTTCTTTCCCATCTTCCTCAGTAAATGCCTGTAATTAATGAGGAATGAGATTAGTAGTGATTTTAAAGATTGTACTTGCTGCATCACTTGCGTGATTGATGCTACTTTACATTTACGATTACGATTAGTTCACAAACTCATCTTCAGCAATATAAAACACACATACGCAAATAACAAAAGTACAAACATCAGACTAAGTCAAAATGTTAATTATGAACAATTGAGCAACACTCAAAACTCGTCAATTCAGCATGTCGAATACACCTACATTCTACATGCTCCTGAATAGAAAATGAAAATGTTAGCATCAAGTAGATACTTTTAGTCTTAAAATATCTTAAGTGCAAAGTGACTTACCCGTTTTAGAATATTTAGTCGATAATTTAGTCTGTCCTTTTCCTTCTGTAATTTTGCCTTTTCCTCTTCAACAATTTTTTCCAGGCGTTCGGATATGTTTTTAGCTTCCAAATCCTATTGAAAAACGTTTAACACAATACAATAAAAAAACACTTATCATAAAAATAATTTTCCTTTTAAATCGTAAAGCATCATCTATTTCATCACCAGTATAAAATGTATTAAAATTTGGTGACAGTTCATTATTTGTGATATTGTGTATTGCAATGAATGGTAAATAAAATGACAATTAACTAGGTATGCTTAAATTAATTTCTACAAGAAAAAAGACTGATAATTACCGCAGTCGCAGCACGAGAAGAATATTTTTCCTCGACACTCGCCATTTTCGTATATGTTCGAGACTATGGACTAAGCAGCTGTTAATGCAGAGTTGCAGAACACAGATCCAGAATATTCCAGAATATATATTATGAAGTTCCGATAAATAGGAGATGCAAGATGTGAGATTGAGATGATCTGTCAGTTCACGGATTCTAAAACAATTGAAAGCCAAAATCCACAAAATCAAAAATCTCAATTAATGTAATGTCAAAAGCATGATGTAATAATTTTTCAACTACTACACACTAAGCACACCATGCACCAACTTTATCGTTCAATTACGATATTCAATGTAGTGATCCAATCCCCACGGAAATTTGCTTCATACTTCCGGTCCGGTCTCAAGTCTAAGCACACCGGTTTGATCGTTTGATTATTGTGTCTTGTCACGTGTGTCTTTTCACTTTTTGTGGATCTCAAATCCTCATGGATGGGAAGAAGAATGCAAACTGAGAGGGTCAATAATACAATCACTACTAGGCGATTTAACAATCTAGCAACAAACAACAATACTATTACCTACGCCTAGCCTACCACTACCATACGGACAGAAAAAGACCAACTTTCACCGTAACAAAATCCGTTGTCCCTCACCGATCACCGGCAGATCACTGGATCACAACTTCACAGTTGAAGACTGAAGTGCAGTGCAACCCAAATCTTGGCCTATACAACCACACGGAAAACCAGAAGTTTAAAAGAATAAATTCACACGCGTGACCCATCGCACGATTTAGACCCTTAAACTTGGAAGTTTGCAGTCAGTTTACCCCAACACTCTGCTGACACGTCGACCCCAAGCAAGCCCAAACAGCCCAACATGCAACACGAGAATTCCTTTCACCTGCATAAAACCTACTTTTACCCTTCTCTCACATGCCTAACTTTCACCTTCTATTCGATATGCCTATTCCCTTTGCATTTTTCTAAAATTAGGCTGTTTTATTTAAATGAATTTTCCAGAGTCCAGCAAACAGAGTTTGGTTAGTAAATACTTGTGTAATTGTGTACATTTTTGGGGATTTTTACTAACAATTGCAGAGATTCTTATTCTTACACAGATTTTATTTCTTTACATCGAAACCCAAGATGCGTTCACATATTGAGTTTGAAAATCGAAAATTTTCGATTTTCAAACTCAATATGTGAACGCATCTTGTCGAAACCGGAAAAATATTAAAAGTTTAACATCGAAATGTATGACTTGGAATTGGATAATTGTTTACGTTTGATTAGGGTTAAGGTAGGAATATTCTGTGTTCCAAAAAATTAACATGTTTTTATATTTCACTGGGCTTTGTTAAGAAAATGTTTCTTTTCATATTCTTCTATTTGTTTCTTCAAATGCGCTAAATATTCCTCCGGATCCATCTCCGTTTTCGAATCCAAACTCAAGTAACCTGGTGCAGTTTGCGGCTCATCCATGAGCTTCTTGACTCGAGCAGGGAAAAGTGATTCGGGATGAAATATTGAGGAGAAAATCTCATAAGCCTCTTTGATGTACTCTTTTGCTGCATCCAAAGTTTTAGTATGTTGAACTGCAAGCTCAAACATTTTCTCAAGAAGAAGAGCTTTTTGCATCGGATTCCCTCGAGTTTTTTCATGATTTTCCTTAACCCAGGACAAAGCTATCATTAAAGCATCTACTTCGTTTATTTGTAACTCTTCATCTGGACGCCATACGCATCCTGTGTAACATCTCCTTGATTTTGCAATAATCTCTTCAACATCCGGCGAATTGTAGCAAAAACAGTTTGGAGGACACTCAACGTTAAATCTTGTCTCAAGAACCTTGCGAGCGTCTGCAAATGATATGATATAGTCTGGATCTTTGTAGCTGGGATCAGCTCTCCTAGGGTCTGAGTAGAACGAGCTGTAGGGATCTTGAGTTGGATTGCATGGAATCGGGTCGTAAAATTCATTGAATAGTACGTAATTACAACAGATTTCCTCTCCTTCTTGGATATCACGTTTTGCAAAAACTATCATCGCCTGAAAAGCAAAAAATGGCTTGAATTTAGATTTAGGATTGCATATTTTACAGCTTCTGTGTCAAATATCAACTTATGGTTGATTGCGTAACATTTGAACAGGATTGATTAGGACACTGTCACGTTGGGATAGCGAATTACTGCGTTTTGTATTTAAATACCTTGAAAATAGGATCTAGGGATTTCATTGCATTAGCATCGCACGCATGATTCGTGAAAACACTTCGACCCAAGACTTTCTTAAGTATATCATAATCTGGAAAGTAACTGTTGACACCATCGCCTCCAAAACCATCAATCATAATTCGGGAGTTTTTAGGGATGAATTGTTTAGCAACTATCCCACGTTCTTGCCCAGGTTGCTTCTTATATTTCGTCACAAAAGCAGTTTCCCAGTCCAAGTCTTCCTCTCCTGCCTGAAGACCACACCAATTTTTGTGTCCTTGACCTTTTTTTACTCCTAAAGTTTAAAAAAAACCGTGATTATTCATATGATTGTGTCGCATATATGTAATTACCACTTATTTCAGTCGTGCATATATCATTAATCTGATTCATCTGATCCCAGCACCGTCAAAAACACTGAATCTTACATGACTTTTTTTCTTCAGAAAAACGTTACGCTTTACCCAAGCTTACCATTTTGTATGGATTTAGGAGTCCAGTCCGCTGATTGACATTCTCGACTGCAGAAAGCTCTACGATGACATTTACTACAGCACTTGACTTCCTCTGCAGGAACAAGTTTGTGACAGTAGGCACAATGACGGTCAATTTTTGCAATTTCTGAAGTATTTGAATCCATTTAAAAAAAATAAACTTAAAACAGCTAAACTCGGACTAAAATTGAATCCACTCAATCTCTAGGCAAGATAATTGAATATTCCCCAGGAGTCTTCGTTAGTCAAGTTTGGGCTTGGATTACGGAATAAAAAGTTTAAAAGATTCACCTTCTTTGATATTTGTTTCTTCGAGTATTTTGTAATGACAATGGTGTCATGACACCTGATTTTCTGACCGAGTAGTATCTGTGCCCCTTTGAGTTGTAGCAGAAGTGATTCATGACATAACTGCATATTCGGATGAAAGTTTGGAAGTGAAAGTCCACGTATGATTTATTTAGTAACATTGAAATCATTGTTTTAACATGCAATTAGTCAACAGTCAATCAAAATATTTGAAATAACATACTGTACTAGGGATTCATGACTTGAATTAATCCTTTGCACTTACATTTTTGTTGAACACAATAATTAACGAGACAAAGAAACATAAAATGACATGATTAATATATTACGATTACAATTATAGCACCTTTTTCATCGTAACTTTAACTTCGCTGTTTTTTAATACAACTATACTATTCTTCGTCAAATTTTTATTAAAATTATTTTGATGATTAATAATTGGCAACGAGGGAGGTGGTAGAGGTGGTGGGAGTGGAAAAACATCAGCGGCAGTTAACGGTGGTATATTATTGTTATCAAAGGTAGTCTTTGACTTAATGACTGTAGACTTTGCTTCAGTATTTGGCATAGTTTTGGATTGCAAAAATGGTACAGGTGGGGTAGTGGTGGTGACAGACTCATTAGTATTCCTTTGAATTATCTAAGAATTCCAAAAAGTTAAAGACATGCCCAACTTTACGAATTGTATTGCAAGTTTTTTTTTGTAAAAAATACCTTGTTTAAGGACGCAGATCGTCCTCCGAAGACTATAATTGGTTCGCATAACATATAGCCTAGTTTCTCATAAAAAGCTTGCTGATCATGAGTTGTTAGATACACCGTAGTTACACCCATTCTAAATTCAGAAAGCTCAAATCAAAATTTACAAATCTACAAACTGTATGATCGATTTATATTTTTCACCCCAAGTATCATTTCTTACCTCGAGACAAACTCTTCCGTTTTGGCCATAATAAATCGTCCTAATCCTATACCACGAATATTTGGATCAACGACAACTACATAAATACACAGAATTGAAAAAAGCTTTGAATTACAAACTTGAAAATTATACGCACTTTTTATATAGTAATTATTATTAGTAGGCTGTTTAGTCCACAATTAATTGCTTTCTTGCAATTGCTTGTATTTTTTGTATAAAATTGGGTAATTCAAAATCTCACCTGATTCTATAAAGCACATTTGGTCATTAGAAGGCACAGGAGAAATTTTGCTATGAGCTAATACTTTTTCTTTGCCAGGGCCGTTCTGCTTATCAATGACTATAAGGGAAGTTGGCAGTGTATCGGAAGATCCTTGTTCTATACTTCTTAGCCTGAAACAAATATTTTTTCATTATTTACTTTTGACATCATTAATTTAAGGCAAAAGGTAATTCTCAAGAGAACTATGCTTCAACTACAACCATTACGACTAATCTATTTTGATAAAAAACGACTTACTATAGAAAAAATTAATTAAATGTCAATCTGCATGCGATATCATATATCTACAATATACACAATATTCTCATTATACTTCAGTTTGCAAAAGTCAGTCGTATTCCAAACATTTTTTGGCCTAATACGTATATAGTATATTGAAGCATACTTAAAATTAAAATTACAATAGTTTAGTATATTGAATGAATACTTAAAATTAAAATTACACGTACGTAAGTCGCCGTAAGTTTAATTCTCAAAATTAAATGCAAAATGAATGATTGTGCTTAAAGTTAGATTTTGTTTTATTTTGATTACCATACCATATAAACCTACCTAGCCGTTTTGCTCCTAGGCCACTGGTTATTCAACAATTCAACAGTTTGATCTACAAACTCAGGATGCTTCTGAAGACAAAGAACGTCCAATTGCATTTTTTGCAGCATCTTCTCTGCAGTAGTATGCATTATTTCCTGCTGTTTGAGCTTTTCTAGATAAAGAAAATCTTAGCACGAGCTTTCCCCGTATGCACCTAAGATTTCGTCGTCAAATTCTCACTTCCTCTCTGAAAGCTCTGATCTTGGTTGTAGATTGCAGCTTTTCCACGTTTTCCGGTCCGGTGCTGCAGTCTTGCAGTGCAGTTTATGCTGTGTATGGTGTTACAGTGCATATGTAAAATTCTTTCCTGGCCTTATGTTGGTGTTTGATATATTGTGTCAAAGTGCAAAGAAGTCAGCCGAACAGGATGACCATTTTTGCAGTCTCAGTCAGCCCCTACGTAAGTTTTAAACAAAGAAGAATCATATCAAAACACAAAACGGTTTCATGAATTATCATTACACATTACACGAATCTTTGTTCGTTTCGATGAGAATAGTTTTTTTTTAAATCTATCTATAATAATGCATTTTTATCAATTTACTATATTCAATTCAACTAGGAACAGTAAAATGCTAACACAGAACACAGCAAAAAAATGTGAAATGTAAACCTTTTATCGTGTATCGTGTATCATGTTGCTCTCGAGACTTTTACTTTAATACTTTGTTGGACGGAAGACGGAACATGTAACAGTTTATCACACTTTGAGACTTTTGTGACATGATGAGAAACACGATAAAAAACTTATTAGAAAAATAAATTTGCATTGAAATGTTATTTGTTATTTGTTGTAGTGACCTCGAGACGAGGTAAAAGCTCGCGCGGATGGAGGCCCTTCCTCTATTAGATTGATTGAACCAATGTCCTGTCTTATGGTACGTAAATGACTCAACCTCTTTTAAGGACAAGACCCTGCCCACATGGTATACAATATACTTAACTATTATTCAAGGGGCTCATACCTAATACATAATACATAATAAGAAACACTCATTCACCACTCACCCACACTCTGAATGTATTATTATTATTATTGACTTTTATAATTCGTAGACAAAAGACAAAAGATGAAAAATAATAATGATAAGAATGTTGGTGGTTTGTGTTGTTCTGCTCTGCTCGTCATGCAATCATAAGATTAAATTACAAAGGCTCTTGAGTTCACGTTTACAGAAACAAAGTTTTTTTTTCCTCGTTCTCATTGATTGCTATTTTTTGTTATAATTTTTTAACTGTGAACTGAACTGAAGTGAATATCGGTGATCGGCATTTACACTGCACACTTTTTTGTGAGTAACTTTCAACTTTGTGCTTTGTTCTTTGTTCAGAGATGAAACTTTGAAACCCGACCACAACACACAATCACACAATTGACAACAAATTATTTTAGACTCTGCAGTTGCAGTGTGGGGTGAAAGGGTGAAAACTCAATGATCATGGTCAAAGTTTCAAACCAAACTGAACTGCACTTACTTTATACTTTCTTTATATTTTAAAATAAATAGATTGTATTATAGCTAACCATGAACCACTTCAAATCAATATTAAGTAAGGCAATACACAATAGGAGGAAATAATATTGAATATATTCAATATTATTTATTATACATTATATATAATGTTGAATACGTAATTCAATCATTCAATCAACCTTCTGAATTCTGATTATTTTGGGTATAACGAATAGTGAATAGTAAATAGTACGGGTAATGGTCGACCGGATGTGGGATGTGAATGACGGGTTTTCGGACTAATCGGGTGTTTCAGACTTAGCTCCGGGGAAAAAGAGGTAAATGTCAAATGTTAAAACCGTGAACTTATTACATATTAACATCGATCGAATTAAGTAATCTGCGAATCTAATCTTTGCAATAAAATCTTGAAGTTTTTAAGCCACAATTACTAAATTCCATTTTTGATTTTATGTAAATGAATATTGATGAATGAGTTTATTTTGTTATTGTGTCTAGGTGGAAAACATAGGATCTCTTGTTGCTGATTGGTTGTTGGTTAAATTGTATTGCACTAAAGAACTTTTACGGAAAGCCCTTATCTCTTTAGCTATCAAGACAAAAAAAATAACTGGACCGGAAGTAGATTTTTTTCTAGTACATAGTAAAAAGCGGCAAGCACTAACGGACCAACAATTGAAAGTAATATCCAACACAACTGTATTGTGAAGTGAATACACTGGTTGTTTATCAGTTTATAGAGAAGTTTTCATTCATTCAGTTGTGCCGCAACCTGCTTGTGGGTGGAGAGAATTGAAGATTTGATGAAATAACAAATAATCCAAAATCCTACCATACGAATACCTGCAGTGCTCTTTTTATGTATAAATTATTGTAACCTAATAATTATCTAATTATTCTAATTAGAAAGTGTTCATTTCGTTAATTGCAACCTTAAAACGCAATATACTATTTGTTAACTACTTCTTGTCATATCAATAACTATCAAAGTTAGTCATCAGACATGGGATCAGTTTGGAAAAGACTTCAACGTGTAAATAAACGTGCTGCCAAGTTCAATTTAATCATATCGTTTGAGGAATTAAACGTTCAAGCAACACCAAAATGGTAAGCTTATATTTTATATAAGTATTCAATAGCTGTATTACATTTTATGTGGTTTTAGTTGACTTATTCTTCAGAAGAAAACTTCTATTTTGTGATTACCTCAAAAAAATCGAAGTTTGATCTGTATTAACAGTCAGGGATTTCTTCGTAATTATATTGAGTTTGATTTTGGAATTATTTTAGGCAACCCAAAAAGTTAGGACTTACTTTATGGCGACGAAACAGACGCGTGACAGTAGATCCAAGAATGTGGGAACCGACAATGAAAAATCCACTAAAGGGCATGATTATTTGGCCGATTCCAGAAAGCAAAGAAGTCACGGTCACGGTGTTCAAAGATCCAAGAACTTCTGAATATGAAGATAAAGATTGGAACATCACGGTGGAAGACGTAAGTTCTGAAGCGTTTTTCATTTTGACGGAAGGTTTTAAATATTTAGAAAGAGGTTTTAAATTATATATAAAATGTTTCCTAATTTCTTAATAGGTGTCTTCTGGAAAACCAAGGCCATTAGCTACGGGTACCATAAATGTTAAAGAATATGCATTCGATGTACCAACTCAAACGAATTCAGAACTGAAATTAAAACCTGTTTCGAAAAAAATCGCTTGTGCGTCTGTAAAGTTTACTGTTTCATCTTGTTTCATTCGAGAAGGAAAAGCCACGTAATTTCATAAACTATTGTTTAAAACATCCAGTCACCGAGTCACCATTTACTCTCCTCCTGAAAACATTTTGTGATAAAATTTTTATCTGTTTTAGAGATGAAGATATGCAAAGCTTGGCCAGTTTAATGAGCTCAACCCACAACGATATCGCACCGTTGGACGACCTCGATGGAGAAGATGATGGTAAATAACAATCCATTGAATAATCTTTTGAATCATATCGACTTCATATTAATATGAAATTAATATTGTTGCAGGAGATAAGTCGCTACATATCCCTCAGATGGATCATCGTAAATTAAGTGAAGTATCAAACATCGCCAGTCAAATTGACAGTCTTATTAGCAGCTTAAGTGAAACTGAGCGACAACCACAAACTTCCACCAGTCCAGGTATACTGAATATTTTTAAAAATCTTCGTCGCCAACTACTAAAAAAAGTTAACAATTTCAAATTGTTTGTTTATTATTTATCTTAGCGAAATCGGAGAGTAGTATTAACAATTCAGTCGTCGAAGACTTACCAGAAGAACCTTTGCCTGTTTCCGGCATTGAGGAAAAGCGAAAAGTCAACTCGCCTATAAAACATGATTCTCTCCCTGCTGCGATTACTCCTGTTTCAATACCGTCCAAAGTAGCCTCTAAAATAGTTACAGTTCCAACCCAACCTGACTCCACTAGTGATAATTCAGATTCTTTTGATAAGGGATTCATGATGAATCTGTCAAAAATATCCGAAAAAACGGAGCCCAATAATTCAATTATGAACCGATCTGAGTTAGACAACTCCACAAGCATTGCATTTCGACCTGATGTGTTATCTGTTGGAAGTAAGGAAGGAAAGACTGTCGAGCTTGAAGGAAGCGGAAAAGGAATAGCTGATAATATTACTTCATTTGGTAGAAAACTTGAACAAGCCTCTTCGAAAAGGTCAGTTCTATCGATGATTTTTGGTTGTCTTTTCCCTTTTTGGCGTTTTTCATAACCGTGCTATGTGATACGCTTAGCATTTGAATCGTATTTTAATTAATACCTCTCATCTCAACTAAATGGCTAATGCATTTATTTACTAATACAAGAAAAAATGATGTTTACTTTTACAGTAACAGAGTCCCCACAATAGTATTTGTGAGCAAAAAAAGACCGATCTTGTTTTGTTTATTCATAAGATTTTTATTTTCATCCAAGGTCAATTAGTGTATCTAATGGTCCCTTTGTATATTGTTTTGCAGTCCGTTCTTTGTCAGTTTATAACAAATTAACTATCTTTTGTACTTCAATCTTTTATGCCTCAATTACCTAATTTTTTATAGCAATCTGTAAATTATAGTCAAGTTTCAGTGTACAAAATTGAAAGAGACTAAAAAAGGCAAATGTTTTAAAATGTACAACGATATAGGTTTATTTTATTTTACTTCTAATATACTTAGAAATACCTTTAATTACAATAATATTATTACTATGCTATGCTTATAATTTAAAAAAAAATAATGAGTAGAGTTCTTTATTTGTGTTGACAATTTGATAAGTTTATTAGTCTTGAATTAATCAAGTTTAATCGCTTACATTTTTATTTGTTAATTTGTTATGAGAATAAAGTAGAAAGCATTTTTATGGTTTCGGAAGATAATGTTTGTGTTGCTTTGCCTCATTTAAAGCAGTCATGCTCATTAGAAAACAAATGTTTTTAAAGTGTATGCTTTGTTGTAAAGTTGTAATGTTTGTTGCATCGTTTCACCATTTGGGTGTCCGCATTGTTGTTGCTTTTGTAGAGTCAATGTAGTAATAGTATGGATTTTGTACGTAAATTACGTAGCAATTACGTTTTACGCAACGTAAATTTAGTAGCAATTGTCTAAAACTCTCGGATTATGTTTGTCAGACTGCAATATCTGTTGGAAATTGTTTTTTCAATGTATAAGGAAGCTAGATCATTTTGAGAAAGTTAAAAGACTTGAGTCGAATAAAAATCTCAACAATAATATTGAATGGAAATAACTGGTAAATGATATGTTCAAAAAAGTCAAAGCTAAGGTGAAAGTGAAAGTCCTTGTTATATGAGTTTGGTGTAGTAGAATAGCATATTTACTGGCTTGTACAACAAACTTCCTCTATGCCTATAGTAGACATGAATAATGCACAGAATAGAGATCCTTCCGGTACGATCTCTCTTCAGTGTGAATAATGTATTTTGAATCAATGTTGAATGTCTTTCACATATAATGTATCTATCTATCGAAAGACATTAAAATGAACTTCATATTCATTTTTAAGTTAAAGTAATAAGGTGTTGCATTCGTTTTCCACTCATTTTCTTTATGTAAAGAACTAGACGAAGAAAAAAGAAATTGGAGGTAAGAGTGGGTATAGAAATGACAGAGAGAAAAAAATATGGATAGATGTTTTGTCACAATGCCAAACTAGGATCTGAGATGAAGAGATAAAGATGTCATGTAATAAGGTTAGATTGAACAAGTCTGAAGTCAGACAGAGAGAGCACAAAGGTCGATAAGGGTTGTTGTGTGTATCATAGTAAAGTAACAAATAAAGATCGGAAAAGTTGTAGATTTGCCCCTGATGTAGCTCTAGTAATGTAAGTAGGGAGACTGAGAGGTTGCAGTCACGTTAGTGGAATCAAGTTGTCATTCAGGACTTCAAGCGACCATTTGTTACACAACGACGAAATCATCACGAGCAACGAGCGACTTAGCCTCTCATGTGACTATAATATACGTTTACAAGAAAAGTGTATTTTCTACTTTTTTCGAAATGCTTCTTGTCAAGTCATACAGAAGCTCGCTACACTATGTAGTAACAGTTGCAATCAATGAGAGTAGGATATGATGGAGAAAGCTCTGGCGACTTTCACTGATTTTTTATGGCCAAACTCATGCTTACCAGAAGTGGGAGCTAATGTGTTACCAAGTAAAGTTAAAGTACAGTATACTAAAATGGATTGATAAGGACCAATTAATTCTCTGTTTGGGTATTGTGAAAAATTGGAGTTTCTATCACAAAATCATTATCATCTACTTCAAGAAAGAATGAGAAAGTGTTTCAACATTGGAATAGGAAATGATAAAACTTGACATAGGGAATGTCGACTTGTTTTGACTATTGAATTGTATTGATATTCAGAATGTATTCCACTAACTCATTGATAGCATCTATGCCTGGCTGCTTTTTCAGTCTGGTGGAAAACTCATCGTCACAATCAGCTCAGAATTATTCATGCTTGATGAAGTACATCCTTCATCGCATCGTAAGCTACATCAGAGATATCAGCAAGCAATAACAATGATCTTGCATGAAAAATTTATTTTCTCTGTACTGATGGACCTGAATAAATAGAAAGATAACATCGGCAATGGCAATATCAACAGTCTTTGATCGAGCCAGTCTGTCTTCTGTTAATGCAATGCAGTAAGTAACGATGTGAAGCAAAGTAGGAGCTGAAATGCTGTCCATGTTTTGAATTCTTGATTCTTACGATGGAAACCCTATCTTGAACTTTGTATATTTATCCTTCGTTAGATTTCTTGTGTAACGAAAGTAGACTT
>JAQFZZ010000437.1:0-18657 GCA_034696405.1 Isotoma caerulea
CCCAAAGTGGGAAAATGGGAAAATTCCCATTTTCCCAGTGGGATTTCCCACTTCCCATTTTCCCGTTTGCAACCCTGCTTTCTACACCATTTTGTGTATTTGTGGATCTTTGTTTGCATCCCCAATAATGACAACGTTAACCCTACTTCATTAGAAAACTTGTTGACTTTAAATTTAACTTCATATTGAAAATTTTTTTCATGGATTAAATATTATCATTCAAAAATTAAGTCATTTAAGACTAAATATGTGTATGGAAATTCTTATAAAGTATACACATCTAATTATCATAAAACACTAAATTATCCATAAACTTTTTTGAAAACTTATCTCAACTCTTATAAAAAAGCAAAATAAAGTCGAAACAGATTTCCACCCAGACGGATTTCAAAAGTCAACAATGTGGAAATTTCGTTTGTTTGTAAATGAGTCACGGAATCAGAAAAGGGATGTCGATAAACAATTTATTTGGAGAAGTTAAGTCACAAGTTACACAGTAAATACAAAATGATACATAAACCTTTTTCTGTAGTAAAATGTGGTTAAACAATGGTTTTTATGATAGTATTATCTATCTCAGTCAATTTCCACCTCGCCAACAATGTAAAAACAAATATATTTTTAATGTTGGTACAAATAAGGGTATACTTATATGGGGAATTAAAAGACTCTAAAAAGTCGGATCTTGTTTTGGATAAACATTAAACGAATAATTTTTAATGTAATGTGTATGCAATCGACTTTAATTTTAACTTATAAACTTTAACCCGTTAACCATTTGTTTTTGTAGTTCTGCTCTGCAACACGACATTCATCATCTTCTGAAATGCCGATTACTCATTTGTCCAATTGGTTGGCTCATTTTAATTATAAGTATTGAATTACCAAATTGCTTGTTTGCTTTGAGGGTTAGTAATAAGTTCAATAGTGTATGAAAAGGCCTGGATTCTATTTGTCTCATAAAACCGCATTTTTATCTGCAATATCATAGTATTATAATACTATGCTTGTTGAACGTTTTCAAAGTGTAAATCTATAGTTCAATGCATATTATCTTATCTTTAATAATTTATCAATTTGTCAATGTTTACTGTACACAATTTGGTAGAAATGCTCGTAATGAACTTAGCAAGGTGGAATCTTTTGCATACATCGTATACGTTTAAATGACCTCATTATTATAACTATTTCCTATCCATATCGCACAAGCTGTATCACATCATAAGCTCAGAAAGTACAACGAATCAACACTTCAATATTATAAATGTAAGTTAACAATTTTCAAGTCTTTTTGAAAGTCACATTTTGATCCAGCTTGTAATTCTGAGTTTTGAATTAAATTTACGTACATATTATATAATTCATACTTAATCTGACGATCCTACTGACTACTGACTTTTTTCATTTATCGATCGTACATTGAAATATTCCAAAGATGGAAAAAAATCTAATTTTTACAGTCTTCATTTTAATCATTGGAAGTACTTGTCATGGACAAGAGACAAATGGTATGTTATCTGTAATTTCAAAACTGGACAAATCATCCATAATTGTAAACTTATCCACTCCGATATTTATGCTTAGATTTGGAATGCTACACTTGCGTCTATATCCAGTCACACATCAACAGAACGAATCAAGGGTGTGATGCTGATCGCCCTCCAGCAGAGTACAAAAGGAAAGACTGTTTTGGATTTGGAGACCTGCAGGCCGCAGGTAAGCACTAAGCACTCTAGAATATTACAAACATTCTTTAAAACATTAGCAAACGCTAATGTATTCTGCGGTAGAGTCGAAATGCTGAGATTGTTATTTTTTATACTCTAGACAAAATTTTCATTCCATACCCTAATTATCATCTAACTCTTTACGTAGTTTGTTAAGCAGGTTTAATCCTATTATTTATTTTATATGGTAAATTTCTAGGTGGGATCAGACATTCAACAAATGCAAGCAGTCTAAACGAGCCACCAAAGAATGTTCATTGCGTCAAAATTACAGGATACATTGACTCTGACTTGGTTATTCTTCGAGGATGTGAAAGTCTCTACTTTTACCCAAATGAAACTGTTGATGGAAAACAATGTTCAACAAAGAGAGAGTATGATTTCCCATTAATTGGAGTTGGCGTTGTTAGAAACGTTGAAAGATGCTACTGTGAAGGAAATGCTTGCAACGGGTCCAGAAACCTTGTTGGAAGTGCCATTTTAACCCTACTTTCTTTATACTTTCTCTTGGTGAAAGCAAAAATAAATGCTTTCACTGCATAAAGTACCAACGACAAGTATCACATTGTTAATAAAACTTTAATTGATTTTTTAAATTGTATTAACGAATAAAAACAAAATACAAAATGGTGTTATTAAAATTTACTCTTGCTCGGATACTATACATTCTGTTCCATTTTCATCAGGAGAATATTCTGAAGCGCATTGACATTTACCTTGAGAACTGCATCTCGCATGTCCGAGATTAAACATACATTGTTCATTAATTTCACAGGCATCTCCTACTTTATTAACATTTGGATGACACCATCTCCTATCAGCGTCGAAAGCATATCCGTACTTGCAATGGCATGCATTTTCAGCGCATACAGTGCTAGTTCCAAAGAGAGCTTGGCATTGGGTATCTTCAGTGCATTCGTCACTCAAGCGTGCTGCCATTTTTAGGCATGACGAATGGGAACTGTCAGGAATGTGACCAGCTTTACACATACAGTATCCTGAAAAACATTCCGAATTAGGAATCCTACTGCAGATTTCCGAGTCAAGGTGACAATCCGCCCCTACAGTATCTGCATATTCCAAGCACTCGGTCATATTCAATGATGGAAGATGGGTTGGTGGACATTCGCAAACTTTATCTTTCGTGTTACAAACGGCAGGTGACGAACAATGACTATCGTTACTGCAAACTCCACTGATTGGAGATGGTGGATAGATGCAATAATCTATTATTAAAGTATGGAATGTTTGTTTTAGTATGCAATTAAAATCAGCCATACAGGCTTTCTTTTTCGAATCCAAATACTACGCTTACATGTGTAAAATCCAGTTTGTACTTCTGTGGCATTCGGGTAACACTCGCAGAATCCACTGACAGTGCAGTAGCTATTCGTTTCTAAACACCATGATTGATCAACACATCCTTGGTGTAAGGCTGTCGCAGCGTTTGGAAGAAAGATCATTATATTGATCGATAGATAAATTGAGACAAGTATAGTTGCAATTAGTCGAAACATTTTAATATTTTAAATATTCTTTTGCGTAAAAGATTTCGATTAAAAAAGTAAGCTTTTAAAAATAATGACCGTTTATGTTTTGTTTATAAGCAAAAGGTGTCAAGAAAAAAATAAATGAGCTAACTAATATGAGGCAAGAACTTTATAAAGACAGAATACAATTTTAATTATGATGAAATTGAATGTAAATATTAAAATAACACACTTGAATCGTTTGGTTTTGATGAAAAATTCATGTCGATTTTTTCAAGCACTTTGATAGTGTGCATCCTATAATTGGATACTATTGATTTTAACGATAGACGATAACAATGACTACTTGATTACAAAACTAAGTCCTTGTTACATGAGATGGACATTAAACATGAGGTAATTATTAGAAATATGCTTTTTGACTTCGCTCTTGATTTAATCAAAGGACAATTGACATCTCACCATATGGCTCTTGATCTATAATAATTACCCGTTGAATAATCACTGAAAACGGGCAATGTCCAGTAAATTTGCATCATTCATGCATAAAATGGAATTTTAAGATTTTGATGCAGTTCATGTTAATGCATGTAATAATTATTATTACCATCAGGTTAAAAATCATGCTCTGTCTTAGAAAAAAAATCATTTTCAAATAAACAACTTAATGTTGAAAATTTAAACATTTGGTTTAAATCGTTGACGTACGAGCAAGTATGAAAAATCATAAGAGTATTTATGGCCAGGATTTAATTTGAAATAATAGGACTGCTAATCAATAGGTTACCATATGGTCATATAATGTTCTACATTTCAAATAATGGAGAAATCGTGTTTTGAAAACGCTATATGTATCCAATCTTATTAACATTGATTACCACTTACCACATATGCTAAAAGATTTCTGAGTGTCCCTGTAAAAAGGAGAGTAACAAAATATAGACCTTTCAGTTCAGAAGCCTGAAACAAATCAAACCCATCAGAATCAGAAAGATGTCTCACTTTTGCATTAATTCATTCTTTCTACACTTTGGAGTTTCGATTTTTCTTGTGGTTTTTATAAAGGAAATGGTTCCATCAGAAGGTTAATACATCGTTAGCATATCACATTTGAATTAATTTGTAATTACTCATAATTCAACTTTGTTTTTTGAACAGCTATTCGCTGTTACTATTGCACCGATTTCCCCAACACTCCGCTCTATACTAAAGGATGTGGAGATTCAATACCTCCAGACAGGCTTCTTGAGGAATGCAGACAAATCAATTCAGATTTCTCGGGTTTGTAATTTTTGGAATACCGATTTTATGTATGCTATCATGTATCAATTATATTGAATAATTCAATTCTTAAAATTTCAGACAACTTTCAACTACTTTCAAGTTCATCATCAATGTCATCCGGTGGATATAATGAGTCCATCTCTTCTTCTGTCGACTGGTTATGTGCCAAAGTGGTTGCAGGCATACAAACATCAAATGGAACGAACAATTATGTCCTAAGGGGGTGCGTTAAAACCGTGGTTGAAATCATAACAAATAGATGTGAAGATATTGACAATGACTACATGTTTTATAATTTTACCGTCTCCGCTGGTAAAGCCTGCTTTTGTGACACGGACGGATGCAACTCAGGGAAATCGCTTGCTTTCACCGATGTCCTTCTATTCATTCCGTTCTTAATAAAACTATACAGTTTTAAAGAAAATGTTGCATAGACGTGTATTTTTATGTGAATCTGATTTGGGTCAGTCATATAGTTTTAAAACGTTCAGTATTTATTCTTATAATAATTTTGTTAGCAAGTACTTCAATATAAAAATGTACATATATATAAGGCTTCTAGCATTGATCTTCTTTGCAAATTTTGAGCAAAATATAAACTTATCTAAAAGATAATCAACACAAAATAAGTATAGATTGCTACTATCATCCAAAACTACTGAATAATGATGTATAAATTAGATTGGTCATAATTAATTGTCATTTGAAATGTTTTCTAGAAACAAACTGTTATAAAAACATAATAATAATTATATATTAAAAAATACATTACTCTGTTTGGTATGCCTACGACATTGCAATTTTAAGTCTGTTTGAGATAGGAACAATATACTAAACAATATATAAATCATAAATGTGTTTTCTCCACAAAGGTTAACTCATTGTTGTGTCAAATTCATTATCGTCAACGATAACTTCTTCACAGGCATCTGGAGCTACACAAATCATATTACTAAAATCCAAATCTCCATAAGATATGGAATCAACCTCCATAAAAGGAATTTCTTCATTATCGTCTTCTAGTGACAGGGCTGCGGAATTTTTTTCAGACTGTCCTACTTTATGCTGTTCATAAAGTGACGAAGTTCGAGCACTTGCTCCTTGTGTCCTTTGAACATTCATTTCTGCTTGAGCCCCCATGCTGGCTTCTGCCAGGATTCTATTATAAGTAGTATCAACACAAGACGTTTGGGAGATGATCGCATTTGATCCATGAATGGTACCAACACTAAAGTTAGATACATTTTGAGGGTCGGTATTTTGAAGATTTATTACACTTGCTTGTGGCAGATAAGTCTGGCTCTGTGGTTGCAAGGTCATAAAGTTTGTTTGCTGAAGAATCTCCGGAGATGAATGTTGTAATACAGTTATATGTGTAAGTTGATTTGCTACGGGACTGGAATGATGAAGATTACTGAGATGAGGTGACTTAAAGTTGATTCCACCAGATTGCAAAAACGTTACAGGAAGAGATTGAGAAACGCTTACCGAACTTGCTTGCTGAAGTGGAAGCGTTACTATACTTGATTGTTGTGCATTTCCTACATGCATTAGTTGAAATGTTTCTAAATTAGTTTGTTGTGGGGCTGATATATTGACTTGATTTAGATTTTTAGTAGCTACAGTTTGCTGAGTTTCTACAGGCATTGTATTTACAACATTCATTGTTTCTGAGGGTGTCTTGGTTTTACTTTCTGTGGAGATTTCTTGGGGCTTTTCATCCTCGATTGTCTGAATTACATCCGCATTATTTGTTTCGATTTCTTTTCCACTACTGTTTGAGTGAGACATTTCATTTTCCGTCTGTGAGTGATTTACTGTCTTGAATTCGGAATCCTCAGTACTACCCTCGCCATTAATATTTTCCTGTGAGTCAACAGTTATTGGATTATCAGCTTTTCCATCATTATCTTGATGAAGTGACTTGCTGTCTAATTTTGCTCGTTGGTCTAAATGCTTCGTATCGCGTCTTTGATAAACTCGAAGAATGGGAGGTTTTGGGATGACTGGAATTTCAGAGACATTTTCAGTCTTTATAGCATCCTCTTTTTTAATTTCCTCTTCATCATTGTCCACTTGAGCTTCTTCAATTTCGCTGACTGAACTCAGTGTTTTATCATCAACCTGGGATAACGACTCATCATCATCTCCTTCGATGCTATCTATTTCGCGTTTAATTTCATCAGTTAAATCATTAACTGCAGATTCACTTTCGAAACTTTTACTTTTTGATCTTCTTCTAGTGACTTTAGAGACAGATCGCTCGGTTGAAGGTTTCGCATGAATCTGAACATGTTTCTTGAGATCAGAAGACAAAATGAATGCCCTTCCACAAGTTTCGCCTACGAATTTATTAAATACAACTTGAAACTATGAGATTTTCTTTGGATGATACGATACAAAAGTTAACAAAAGCCTTAGCCACTTACATTTGTGCGGTCGTTCGCCTGTATGAACCTTTTTTCTGAAATTACAAGACAACAAAATTATTCAATTATCTAAATTCAGTATGATAGGAGATAATGGCTATTTTAAGAAATCTTACCTATGATAATGTAAAGACACAAGTTCATGGAACAGCATCTAAAATTTAACGATTTTTTTACTATAACGTACCTTTGCAGAATTTAAAGCTTTACGAAACGACATAAATAAAAATACATCATTAAAAATTGTTTTACCCCACAAAGATCACAAACATACGGCATTTCTCCCGTGTGAATACGCATATGGCTAAAAATATCAATGAAAATATTATTACAACATAATTTTACTTTTACAATTGTTGTCCCACTATAATAATAAAATTGAAGAATGTTTTTACCGTTTTAGGAGTGAAGCGTAATTGTAGGCTCTATCACAGATATCACAGCGAAATTTTCTGTCTTGGGCGTGGGCTCGTTGATGTAAAACCAAAGATGCCTCTTTAATGAACTGCTTCCCACAAGTACTACACCTAATGAGAAATAATTTCAAAAAATTGGTAAAACAGTATCAATAAATGTATCAGAGATCAGAGCAGTTTAGATGTAAATATTATCACTTACTGTAATGTATTCTGACTTTTATGTGTTTGAATATGTTTTTTTAGATTTGAACTCTGAATAAATCTCCGATTACAAAACGGACAAACATAAGGTTTTTCTCCAGTGTGGGTTCGTTCGTGCTCCTTCTTGTGACTATGAGTTTTAAACAGTTTATTACAAAATTGACATGCTAATGTTAGCTTTTCTCCTGTATGGCACCGTTGATGACGCTTAAGATCATGTTCATTATCATAAGATTTCGGACAAAGTTCGCACTTGAAAGGAAGAACAGAGGTAACTGAGCGTCCTTGTTTGACCTGACGGTCATTTACGAATGTTATATCTTCACTTTCCTCTCCACGGGGGAGAATATTTTCAAAGTTATCCGTGTCAGATGACTCAGAGTTGACATCATTAGAATTTTCCATTCCTCCTTTACTGAGTCTTCTTCTCTTTGCAAATTTGGGTTTAGCAGGCTCAATATTCTGCACTGTATCAGGCTCGCTAGATTTTTCAATGAACTCTGCACAGAAAAGAATAATTCCAATTGACAATATTGTTCCAGGTTTCATTGATATTGACATTGGGGAAAATGTATTTAAGAATCAAATAATTCAATCTTACCTTCTTCAAATACGACAGGCTTATCTGAAGATTTCCCCGTATAGTTATGAAAATATGCCACGTTAGAAACGACTTCCTCTTTTTCTAAACTTTCATCACACAACCAATGATCCCACAGATGCCAAGCACCTCCAATATAATTTTCTGTGATTTCATAACGTCCATGGATATCTTTTTCATGCTGCCGCAAATCCTTACAAGTACCCGGAACTTCGTCACAATATTTACATGGTTGTAA
Organism: Isotoma caerulea; assembly: GCA_034696405.1. NCBI lineage: Eukaryota > Metazoa > Arthropoda > Collembola > Entomobryomorpha > Isotomidae > Isotoma > Isotoma caerulea. Next base: position 8,390 of record JAQFZZ010000437.1, read on the forward strand.
AGCATGAAGACGGTCATAATGTTCACGGACACTCTCCTCATCGGAAAATTCCATTCCACAGTTCACACACTCATAGTTAAGGTCTCGGACTAGGTTGAACAAATTTTCCAAATGATTGCGATACAAGTCTGACAATGGAGCTGGACAAAATCTCTTGGTAAAGTGCTTATTCAGTCGTTTCTTTTGAATCATTTCAACGTATCTAAAATAGAGGATTCATTTTTTGGAATAAATACTACAGTTTAAAGACTTGACAGTAATTTAATTAAAAAAGTAAAATAGTTGAACTGTTACTTACTTATACCATGGGTACTTGAGATCATATCGATGAGTCTTTTCATGCCTGATTCTAAGGATTCTAGCAATAAATTTAGCACCGCAAATTTTGCAACTGTGGGTCTTTGGATTTTTCTTTGCATGTTCATTAATTATGTGCTCTTGCAAGTCCTTTTTCTCGTAAAACCATCCATAACAAAAGACGCATATTGCAGTTTCTAAACATAAAATAATATGAAATAAAATAAAACACGTACAATTTTAATTTCAAATACTTGTTGATAGAATAATTTACAGCTTACTTAGTGCGTCAGGCCTATTTTTGAATGCAATTAAAAGTTCATCATCTGGATCGACGTAACCTCCAAGCCATTCAGGTACTAATGGAACCTTTTCAGTGATCTCTGGTTGAGCAACTTTATCTTCTTGTATTGCTTCAGTCTTCTTTTCATCCGTTTCCGGCTGTTCAATTTTGATTTCCCCTTCCATATTGCTCTCTCCAGTCGATGTATTTTCTGTTATTTGCTCCACCTCTTGTGATTGCGAATAGCACGATACAATTTTGATATTAAAATCATCATCAAGGAATAAGTCTGAATCTTTAATGTCCATTTCAATAGGTGAAAGTGCTTTGTTGTCCAAAATATTATCTTCTTGAGTAATCTGAGACGTCGATGCAGCTTCGCTTTTTACTACTTTAACTGGATGAACAGCCTGATGCTGATGTATTCTATTTTCCACCCCTAGCTTACTTTCCATGATTTGCTTAGCAATAGTTTCAATAGTATGAATTTCACTTTCTTTGGTCAATTCTTGTTCTACCTGAACTTTCTCCACGACTTCGTTTTTTATTGGAATAGCAGTAATGACTGAAGTAGGCGCCGCAGAGACTACTGATGTATGTGACTGTGAGGGTAAAGGAATCTTTTCGGGTACTACCACGGGATTCAGTTCATGATTGATTGGCACAGTTACTGTATGATTCCGAGACTGGGCAATTTGTCCAATATCACAAGACATATTTTGCACAGGAAGCTGTTGCTGGTTTGGAACCGTAAATTGGACTTGAGGGTTACAAACGGTAGCAGTAGTTGCACTACTTATATACTGAGGATGGGAACTAAATATAATATTATTGCTGTTATCTATCATTACATTACTTGAAGTAGTGGGCATAGATAAAGTGATGGATCCAGATCCATAGGCTTCATCAATAGCTTGCTGAACAGTTTCCCTTTCAGCATTTGAAATTTCTTCATAGCCCGAAAAACTTGTTGTAAGATTGTTCAAACTTCTTCCAGCATGAAAAGATTCATCATGGAGAAAACCTTGCAATGGCTTATCCAGCAGGTCAGATATGCCTACAACAGGGTCAATTTCAGGAAGCCCATCATGGTCCATGAACTGCCCTGAGAGGAAGTAAGAATCATCTTCCCGTATTTCGTAAACAGTCTCATCTCCACCACCCAGCTCTACAGCTCTATTGGGTGGTGGGGCCATAGAACTATCAACTATTTCAATCCGTCCTGAAGTTGGATCTAGTTGTAGAAAGTACGATGACGTTGAAGCCACGGGGGAAAGCCGGGCCGTTGTTGTCGGCTCCCCAGATGAGTCCATCTATAACAATTATCATAAGATTTTTTTTAAACAATTAAGTTTACATTGCAATTTTTCACTCAAATCAACACATCAGGCTGTAATTACATTACAGTTTTAGTCCAAGTCCAAACACCTTATTTTAATGCACAAAGGAATTGCATAAAAATAAAGAGTGAAAGCTCATTGCACTGCTTTTACTCTTAAGTCATATAGATATAATATCTTAATATTGCAGTTCTTATTGGATAAACCGGTACCGGCTTTTCATCATTTACATTTTTAGATTTTATTCAAATTTAAAAATTGCAGACGAAGACTATTCTAAGAAAAGTCTTTGTCTGCAATTTTTCTTAGCCTGCCAATACAAACTATTTTAATGTGGAATTACATTAAGTGATGTCACATTCGAGAATTCCCCATGGCTCTGATTATCAACTTGATCGAATATCTAAATAGCTAAAAATACTTATAAATTATATATGCGTAAAAGGTTCAAGATTCTATATTGCTGTATTTCCTACCATATTCATATTTGCATTGGATTCTTGGTCCTTTGATATTTAATATTTAATGCGTAAATGCTAATTGTTAAAAAATAAATTTCAAATTTAAGGAACTGCCTTCATGCTTCATGTCATGTTTTCATTTCATACATTGTACATAAATCACATTAAAAGGATTAAGACAAGATCATGTATAATTTAACCAATCAATCATCATGCAACAATACTTGAGCAAAAATGATCTATTTTCCTCCGTCTAATTCCCTATTTTCAATTTAATGCATTCATTCCTTGCATTAATACACCCACCTTCACCCAAGTATTAAAATTGAATTTGTCAAACCCAGAAACCCAAATTGACATCGTTTTTACTACATTCTAAAAATTTCATAAAAAATATCCTCACATATCTCCTAACCTACTCCCCGATTTTTTATTATAAAATCCATCTTAAAATCATAATTCAAACCTGAGCTAGCCAAATATATATTATCGATAAAATGCAACATTTGTTGACAGCATAGTTAAAAACTATTAATTTACAATTTATACATTAAAATCACAAGCTAACTGCGCCAGCTGGTCTGCCATAGTGCATAGGCTGGACTAAAACATAAAATCTCGATTTTTTAACAAGCCTTGAGAAATACAGCTCTATACAAAGTGCAAATCCCAAATATTAAGTGATCACATAGAGGATTTCGCATTTGCATTGAATTCCCTTTGCAAGCCAACAACACAAATCTCTTTGTTGCTTTACTTTTTCATTTTTTAAATTATGAAAATTTAATTGAGAGAGAAAGTAATTCTTACAGTTTTTGGACACTTGGGAAACTGCACTTTTAACTTTCACGATGGATAACCTTTGAATTGGATGAAATGAAGATAAAAATGAATTTTTAAAATTTATTTTGCAGAATCAAATATAGCTATAATAATAATCTCTGTGTGCTCTGTGTTGCCTATGTTATGTTTGGCTGTTGAGGATTCGTGTTGCAGAGATACAGAGTAAGTCTATTCCTTTTAAATAGGTTAGCTTGGCTGGTTGGCTATTAAGTCTGGGTGGGTTGGCCTTACACACTCAAGCTTTCAACTCTGACTTTGTTCATCGTTCAAATCTTGCCTGTTGTTTCCGTCTCTACGCTCTTTACTTTGTTCAACTTGTTTTCCCCTTCCTTGGGAAGGTGGCACAAACCGCTTCCTTTTGCACTTTGCATTTTACCAACTTTTCCTGAAAAAGGATTTGGAATCCAAATCCTTTTTCAGAAAAAAGTTTCTCCATTTTCGCCTAAATCCAAATTTTGGATTTAGGCGAATATGGAGAAAGTTTATTTTATTTTATTGGAATTTGGAATAGATAGACCTTTCGCATTCCAAATGGATACATGATAGATAATTATCTAAAAGAATTGAATCATAATTATTATATGTCAGCATATCACTTTTATTGGTTATTGAGAATTCAGATCTTCTTATTTACAAAAGCTAAAGGATTGGATAGAATTATATGTGTCGTAGGATGGAAGGGTACACCGTACAGAGGGAGACTCGGTCCCTTGCATCCTAAGGATAAAGGGGGCCTCCTTCTGTCCGGTACACAAGGAACAGGTATCCTGTCAATGTCCGCACGCATATTCCGCTCATCACAAACGCTTATAAATCCTAATCGATTCATTTTACTTTACAAACTAAATCAATAAAAGATTTATTCAGTAACAAACGTTCTAATACTCACACCAATTAATGACTTATGGAGAATTGATTCAGTCATTAAAACATCGTCAAAATGAAAAAGTATAAAATGTAAATCATACACTCTAATTTAAAATAATTGAAAGGGAAAGTCTGCGGATGTCTAGGTTGCGCATGAACTAATTTCACGTTAGAGAATTTCTGGCTGCGGATTTCTTGCAACACTTTGCCACAATCGCATTGGATGATATGCATAAAGTGAAGAAAATCCTTCTGACAAACTCAGTTACCAGAGAGCAAAGTTTTATTTTGCAATGGTTGTGCCCAGGTAGACTTGTAAAATGATCCTTCGCATGAACTATCCACTTAAAATGCCCGTCTTTGTGAGATCTCATATCAATTAGATCAACCTGCATACGAATCATTTGGCCAGACGAGTAAATAGGTCTACCAGCTATGGGTTTGGCAAGAACTGATAAGCAAGATATACGCTGAACTCAATTAAAATAAAATAATTAGACAATGTTATAAGTGTATACCAGCTAGATCATGAGCTTTTTTGAAAGCTTCGGGAAATTTTTCATGAGTGAGGATCTTTTTATTCTTGGATGTGATGGGGTGTCCCAAATTATTTCCGAACGCTATAGTACAGTTTTTTTCTTATTTTTGCAACTGTTTTCCTGCTTGCCAAACGTTCTGAGTTTGTTAATTGCATTCTTTTGTAATTGCCTACTTTGATTAAATCTATGATTTACTGTATCTGGATTGAATTTAAATATTCATTAATTGTTTTATGCTGTACATTATCTTCATTTTAGATCGAAAAAAGATTGGGATTGCTAAGAGTTTGTGATGAGCGGAATATGCGTGCGGACATTGACAGGGTACCTGTTCCTTGTGTCCCGGACAGAAGGAGGCCCCCTTGTGTCCTTAGGATGCAAAAGACCGAGTATACCTCTGTACGGTGTACCCTTCTATCCTACGACATATGCATCTCATTTATTCATTTTTTTAGGAACATCGATTTGCCAAGGCATAAACTTTTTATTGCTGAATTGGTTCACAATTTTTAAAATACATATAAAATCAATAATTTGCTTGATCCATTTGAAGTAAATTAACTGTAAATTATACACTCTCGGATCTTGTATCATAATCCAATCAGTCTTGGGTTCTTCATAGAATGTTCCCAGAATACAAATCTCTTTCCCATAATGGAATGAGCTGTAATATGACAATGAGCTAGCCATAATCCTGGATTTTTTGCAATAAATCGAACCGCAACCCAGCCACAAGAAGCTCCAACCGTTTTGTTTTCTATAATTTGAGATGGAAAAAGAATTATAACATCTCGTAATTGCAGTTTTCCTTTTCGGATATTTTTTTCAATAATGCTATCGCTAGTTTCCGGTTTATACAAATCAGGTCCTTCTCCCACAACATATACGTGATGTCCGTGTATATGCCAAGGGTGTTGAAGACAAAGTCCATTTATAATCATTCGGTTTTGAAAAACTACTTGAACTGCGTCTCCCACTGTAATTTCAAACACTTCAGGTTCTTTTATTATGTTGATACCACTTCGAACCTTCTGTAGATAAGTTATTTCATGCATTTTACTACTTTCTTTTGCAATATTCCCGTTGATTTCAAATCTTGTCACATTCCCATGAAGAATAACCACTTGCGATGAAATTAAAATATTCCTATTCACCTTAGAAGGTATAGGATACACTTGACCTTGAATTATGTTCATATTCGGGTGCAGTTTCGGTAAAATCCATTCAGAAGGATCTAATGCATTGTCTGTTTTTCCAGGTCGCAAAACTTTCTGCATGGGTTTTGAATTCTTTGCCTTATGGTAATGCAATATAGCAATTCCATTTCTAGGTCCCAGTCCACCAATTATCCGGGTTTCAATCAGATAATTATCAATCGGACGATTCATTTTCACTAGTACACTATATCTCTGAGCAGAATTAATTTCTAGATGATCTGTCACAACTGGAGCACATACAATTCCATCAATTTCTATAATTTTCATTGTATGATTATGTATTTTAAACCACAACATATTTTCCACAGCCATGCTAATCACTCGGAATCTATAGGTATAACCTCGTTTGACATTTATGATTTCATAACCCTCATCGCTGCGATAACCTGAATATGCAATAGAATCATTCCAGATACCGTAGGATTTTCCGTTAATTAATAAACTAGCAATTTCAGGGATACCTTTAAAAGGCCCATTTATTAGAGAGTCTTCAAAGTGTTTTAAAGGAATGTGAAAAATTTCCTGAAGAAAAATTACTTTATCCTTATTATAGTCGTAAACATATGGTTTAGGATAGGTAGCCCATGTCAAAGGGTTGTCTTTCACTATCAAAGCGCCATGAGCCCATACAATATCCAGTCCAACGTGGGTGTGATAAATAAAAGTACCAACTTGGTTTCCTATGTGCATTTTATAAATATGAGAGCAATTAGGTGAAATTGGAGTCTGTACTACTCCAGGAGATCCATCTGACTCAATTGTACTCATTTGCAATAAACCATGAAAATGCATGGTAATTCCGTGATCAAGTTTATTCACAACCTCAACGATGAGATCTTCATGCTGAAATGCAATAAGCTGAGGACCGGGGAAAGTTCTATTTATTAAAATCACTTGTTGTGGAAAACCGTCTGGTGCTTTGATTCCGTATTCAACTACTAATTTATAAAATCTTTTTCGAATGTTTTGACAGTCAACAGAACTTGATTTTGATACAAAAAACGTGCAGCTTGAATTTCCAAACACACTTGCCAGAAGAAACAGAACGGTATCACATTTTAAACCCATCTTATTGTTGTTAGTTTTTCTTCAAAAACTCTAGTAATTTCAGTTTCAACTCTACTATGTATATGCTGTTACAGGATTCCTGTAAGCTAAAATCTCAATGTTGTATGCAAGCGAGAACAACAAACTAATTAAATTTCCGTAAAAAGTTTACATTTTTTTGCCTACCCAAAATTACAGCGAATTCATACAGGTATTAGCAGTTTAGCAGAATACATTTGCATAGTTTATGATCTTACAACGAAGCTGGCTCTTATAAGCTAAATATATGCAAATTTTTGTAAAAGTAGGTGGTACAAATTCATCTAAAAAATGCATACATTTGGCGAAATTCACAGCAAAAATTCGAAGCACCATTTAAAACAAATGAGGTTACAGTTATATAGTTAAAAACATTGTTGTAAACAACACAACATTCGTTACGAATCTTTTAAAATAAATTGCAAACTTATATTCCGAGGAGGTGAAAGTTAAAAGCTTTACCACTCACTATATCATGACATGACTAAAATAATTGTCGTAATTATCATGGAGCTATGTGTACTCTTAATAAAGTCACACAACCACATATTTAAATCATGCATGTAAAATGAAAGGTTATGGTTTAAAAAGCACAAAATCATTTCATACTTTTTTATTGCGTCTGTAAAAATTTGCCAAGAATATTCTCAGCTTATGAATACCCCAACAAAAACCATAATGTGTTAAAGGTGACACTAAAACACATATGATACTAAAAGCCAAAGCCTTCAGAGGTTTATTTTTCCAATCCAGAACAGTGTAAATATACGGCTTCCCTTCTCGGTACTCTCCACCCCCAATTTCATACAGAAATCTGCAAAAGAAAACATAAGTTTGAAATTTTTTACTACATTTTATGTCTGTCCAAAATCATTCTGAAACTTGGCATTCAAATAATTTTTCTTACGTAAATATAGTATAAAATAGAAGCAATCCAGTGGGAATAAGAAAGTGTGATTTTCTTGCTGGAATGGCTATTACAAGAGTGTCAATAAATGCCAGAACTGCAGTGGCACCGTGGACTATGAAATGGCTACGGAATCTTTCACAATAAGGTTGGTCTGGGTCTGAATGGTGAAAATAAAATAAAAAATCCATGCTGAAATTAGTTTTCAGAACATTTGCAATTGCAATATAGTATCATATTTTGTTTTTTTAAAGGATATGAATAGCTTTACCATACCATATTTATAAACAAAGAACCAATAGCCAAGTACAACACAGTATGGAAGAACATGGACAATGTTCATTAAAATCCATATGGATTTTTCCAAATATGTCAATTTCCCCACTGATGTTTCTGATTCATTTTCAATTTTTTCACAACAGCATTCCACATCCGGGGTAACTGTTATTACTTGTGGCTGTCCATTCAATACTAGTTTTCCACTAGCGTCTGATGCATCAGACTTATCAAGATTTTTGGCCACGAGTTCCCCATTAACTTTATTTCCAGTATTGGGAACAAGTTCTAAATTATTACGAAAGTCGTCATTTCCGTTTTCAACTATTTTTCTGTTGCTGTTACAATTTGTTTTTCTTCTCCTTTTCATGGCCAACCATCTCCAAAATACTGAGACAAAAAATAAAACTGCGTACAGATTCTGGGCTGTGAAGGACCAATTTGTTAAAAATATGTGGAATAGTTTTGATTGACATGTTGTAGAAAATGTTATGGATGATATAAGTATAAGCATGTATATTCCTCGGTAAATCAAAAACTTTATAGAGACTTCTTCATTAACAGCTGCAGCAGGTGAAGACTTTTTATCATCACTCTCTTCATTCTTAAAAAGTTCCCACTGTAAAATTCATATAATTAAATAAATTACAATTGTAGTAATGACTAATGACATGAACATTTTAAAGGATTCATGAATTCTTTTATGAAGATCGAGGTAGGGTAAATGAAACTACAAAGTACAAAGAACCTAAGAATTAAAACCAAAATGAGACAAACTCAAAATCTGTTAAGAAGTATATTGGTGTGTCTTAAGACAATATAAAGATCTTGCAAGGTCTATGGAATGTCTTAAGACACCCCAATATACTTCTTAACAGATTTGTCTCATTTTAGGTTCTGATCTGATGCATGCAACCATGCAACTATGCAGCCGCTATTTTGTATAGGTGAGTAAACTCGAAAATACGGTATCGAACGGAAATCTATATACTAGGTAACTTACTTCACTCTTGTAGAAGTGATGAGGCTTTTCTGTGTCCAGGTTAAAGTCTTCACGAATTTGAGTAACCAATTTTCGAGTTACGGATTTTAAAGGCATTTTGTATGTTAATGTGGATTTAAACCCGTAATTAACGTATCACGTCCTACCTAGTTTAATTTTATCCAATATTATTATAATTAAAAATGATTAAATGATACAATGATGAAGAATCCGTCATTTTGCTCAAAAGCTAAATGGTTTTCCGTAATATCCTTAATTAATAAATTAAGACATCCAAAGTTTTAGTACAAAATTATGCAACGTAGTAAAAGAACTCAAAATAGTTTTGGAAAACTTTCATAAACAAACAGTTTAGTTGACTCACAACAACAGTATTTAAAATGAACTAAAATCGACCACCAAAGAACCAAGTAAAAATGTGTATATTTAACTCAGTTACTTTTTGACTGCACTTCACTCACACTAACTATTAAATCAATTATTGTTTCCTGCTGGAATACTTTTTAATGCATTATAATATTAACATTACTCGTCACTCCTGTACAAATTCACTTAATTATTACTATAATGCTGTATAATTTTAACCTTCAAAGCTTTTCTATCATATATGTGCATGTAAATGTAAATCTGAATGATGATGCTTAGTCAGCCCCTACTTGATTATTGTCTGGAAATAGTGTCATCGTCATAAATAATAACTCCGTATTGGTAATGTAGATAATTTGATAATCATATGCATTTTCGGTATATTATATCTCTCATTTGACGCAACAGACAATTCAACAATACCTAACAACACTATCTGGGTCTTATTACACGATTACATGAGACTGATGAAAAGAAAAACAAATGTTTCAGAAATAACACTTCTTAGTGACCACTTTCGATACATTTCTAAACACTTTAATACACCCGACAAAATGACTAATGCAATATACAAGAAAGCTTGTCACATTTTATTTTTATTTAAAGCCAAGGCTTCTGAATAAACTTCAAATTCAACTGAATTCAATTATGAATGATACAGCTAAAAGTAGTTGATGCATTAAACTCGAAAGCGTGTTATGATAAATAAATAAACCATTGCAAACGGGTGTACCAAGTATCGTAAGATGAATATTTAACCAATAGACGCAGAACTATTTGATG
>JAQFZZ010000438.1:0-18599 GCA_034696405.1 Isotoma caerulea
TTTTCGATAACCTAACCAAAAACCACAAGGTTGGTTCATTATTGTTCAATTTAAAAAAATTCATAATAATAATAATATGAAACAAAACAAGAAGTTAGAATTATTGAGAAGGCTTTTGACTAAAGTTGTTTAACTCCTCTTGAGTCTTTCTTGAGTCTTGTCGGTCTCTTGTCTTTTTCGTTCCTTTTTCTTCCAAAAAAATAATGATCAACGGTATGTCTTGCCCTTAGTTCATGGTCCTCTCATATCATAATCCCAAGTCCCACTCTCTTGATTGTTTTATTGTCTCTTTTTATATCCTTCCTACCTGAAAAAAACATTAATGGTTTTTATCAACCAGCAGCACTTTACCAAATGTAGCCGTAGTAGCGGTAGCAATAGTAATATTATCGGTGGTTGTGTTGGTGGTTCTAGTGGTTTCGTTTTGTGAGATTGCGTTAGCTTTAAAAGTATTTTTTTATTTTTTTTTATTGGATGATGGGAAATGAGTTAGTAGTTTTGATGGGAATAGAATACTAAAATTCTCTTGAGCTGTGGCTGCCTTTAGCTCTTTCTACCAAATATAAGTGCATATCTGTATAATATACTTATATCCTGTTTTAATGGATGGTCTCTGGTCAGGAGGTAAACTAAAGTATGAACTCCAGGATTGAATCGCAGATCTGTAAAAATAATAAAATACCATCGCGATCTCAAATCTCAACGGTGGTCACACTATATTACAAGGTTCAAGGTAGTAATAGTTAGTGGAGGTAGCTAGCGGCTGTCAATTTTTGTAATAATATTAATATAATGGTTATGTAATTCTACACTGCTTTCTTCAATGAATCCTTTCAAAAGATTGGCAATGGCTTTGACTTGACCATTCTGAAATAAAATTGAGACCCTATTCTTCCCTTCTTTATTTCTACTCTTAGCCATAAGACGAATAAAAAGAGCAATGATTCTATTCTTGTCGCGTCTACACTAAAGCATGCATGGGTGGAAGGAAACCCGTTAACTTCCATAGTTTATATGGAACTTTGTTTTTCTAGTTTGTAATTTAATCGAAAATTACTCGTTTGTTCTAAGCCGACAGAAGTAGGTAGAAGTGGTGTGATGATGTTTTGTTTAAAATATAAAATGATGATGGCTTGGTTGGTGGTAGAAAGAGCTAAGGTAGGTAGTTTAATAATAATAATAATGATTTTGAACTTTTTTATATTTTCTATTCTATAGAGTATAAGTATGAAATTGAAAATGGCAGAAGAGATTCAGTCCAGTAGTGAAGTGAGTCAGTCAGTCTTTACTTGAGTCATTTTTACTGATTATTGTTGTCGACAGAGCTAAAACAATGAGTGTTTTGTATGTTGTCTCGATCTAATGAGCTTCACGATGATAAATGGTCTTTAAGGAATAGATTCAAAATGCTGCTACGAAGTACGAAGAGAAAATACATCTCATGATGATGTCCTTGTCACCGTCACATTTTTCCTTCTCTTGTACAACTGCTATAAAAAATGTTAACTGTTATGGTAATGATTGAAGTAGTAAGTTCATAGTGGGTTTTTTATCTACAGAACAATATCTATTACACATTTTAGTGTAAGCTAGTAAACATTCCATTTTATTTTATCGGAAGAAATCTCATTGCGTAAGGTATGCGTGTTCCCTAATTAGAGCGAGATTTTATTAACCTAAACAAGAGACCGGTAATGTCTGGCTATCGATGTTTTATATCGTAATGAACAAACATAACAACGGGTTGATAAGTAAAGGAAACAGGAAAAGGGGAGCCTAAGCTCTTGTAAAAGTACAAAATACGTCCATATTGTATTTTAAGTGTACCTGTAACCCACAGTGCCTTGCACCTTCCAAATTAAACTTGTATTTTATTAGACATTTTTTTCTCTAACGTGATGTATTTTATTTGTTCTCTTTTTAGGCAAACAAACGGCTTATGCATGCGAAGGAACAGTTTTGCGACTGGATTGTGAACCGGGTAAAGTTATCCATCTGATTCGGGCAATTTACGGTCGATTCTCGATCACAATTTGCAACGAAAATGGGAACACCGAGTGGAGTGTCAACTGTGGAAGTCCTAAATCTATCCTTGTTCTCAATGGAACGTAAGTCGACACACTTTTTATTCAAGTAACAATGTACTCTACCATTTATTGTTCGTTAAGTGGTCTGGTATCGTTCTTGAGGTCATCATCCATCAATAGGATCAATAACAATGGTTTAGTATACAGCCGTGGCATTGCTTTTTAAGGGTTTCATGATTAGTGTCATTGCTACCTTTGTAGTAAGCGCTGTTACCATTATGCACATCGTATCTGTCGGTCGGTAGCCTTATTTCTTTTACTAACAAGCAAACTAACTGTAATACATATTTTATTTATTATGAATGCATTTAAAGTGCCAAAGACGGTTGAAATTAGTCACACGTATAGATTGGGATTTCTTTTGGCAGCTAAAATTCTCTTTTGACTATTAATAATCCACTCACGTACCATTAGTACAGATTTCCTTAACGTCAAATTCAAGTTAGCAATATATTTTCTGCAAGCTTTTGAAAAATAAGAAAACTCTAGGTTTGGACTTTGAATAGCAAGCATTCATCTTTATGGATTTTGATCAGTAATGACTTTGACATCGATATGTATGAATTGCTGCAGCCACGAACGAGTACATAATAAGAGCTGACAGATGTTTTGTAATTGAAGTGGATGCAATTTTTAGAAACCTTCTTTGGTCATTGAATCGTGCTTATTACATGATGTAAAGGGACATCAATTGTGCAAACTTTATAACGATAACTAATTATAAAAGGTGTTATACTATTGTACACGCTGTACATTGGCCAAGTTCCTTTTAAATACAATAAGTCTTCGAACATTCAGCTTTTAAAGTAGTAATAATAAAAGGTCGACTCGACACTCTTTTACGCACAGATAATATAATTAACTATGACAAAGGAATAATTGCTAGGCGAGAAGGCAGCGTCAATAATTTTATCATCCCATGAAATTCTCCCTTACAAATGATGATATACTTTTCTCAATTTCTAAAGTTGCAATGTGAATGGTGAGTAAGATTTTTAATAAACGATTTAATACCTACGCATCATTATTAATTTTTTGCACATTCTTTACGGATGTAATTGGTTATGTTGAACGGCAACAATAGGTTGATTTCTTAGTGGTAAATACCTGGCTGGTTTGCCTGATGAGATAAGTTTTTTGAAATGCTTACAACCTGTCATCAATTTAGCCTTTTGAAGTGAAGCGAGAGATATAAGATGAGTTTATTGTTGTAAACTTGTATGTAGTGGATCTTTGACATGAAGGGAAAAAGATGCTGGTATAAAAGTTTTGTTTTCTGGGTGTTTGTATCCAGACAGATTGACAGATGCGTTGCCTACTTTCTGTTCAAAGTGTTGCTTTGAATGACTGCGTAGGATGAGAAGATTGGGAGATGTTTCATTATATATTTATAAGGGCAGGGAGTGATAACACTTTAGAAAAAGAGTTGCCAACCTCTTTCTTTTCTATATTTGTTATCATTATTAGCAATCGATCAATACTTTTGACTTCTTCTATGTACGAAGAGCTAGGAGTGAGTAGGGAGAATCTTTATGCAGGATTGAAGCAAATAATATGATGTTGCATTGGTAAAATAGCAGTACGATCGGTGTGGGTATGGTATTTTTATTTTTTCATTCGAATAGTGATATCCACTTAAACTACAATGAGTAACGTTACTTTTTCTGATTAGCTTTACATATTTGACATGCTAGGGCCAGTCTAGATTTTTCCTCTGATCATATCACACCCAGGTCAGCTCCATATTGTAATTGAAACTTTTGATGGATGATGTGCTACTTTGACCCAACTTGATTTCATTAAAACTTTTGAAGTTGAAGCGTATATAAATATATTTTATAATGAAATATGGACCTTCTTTTACCAAGTTAAAAAGCACTGCTGACAAAGTATGTATTCATGACATGCTATTATTTTCATTAATACTATTTTTAACTTGTAATATTTTAGATGTAATTACCAGCGGAGTTGCAGCGTGGTAGCCACCTCAAAAACTTTTGGTGATCCCTGCCCAGGTACTGTAAAGTACCTCGAAGTGCAGTATCAATGTATACCAGGTGAGTGATTATGGGATATTTAATTCAATTTTAAGTTCCGTTATTGAATTAAGCATACAGAGGAGGATACCAAGTCGGTGAAAATAAGTTGAAGCTTCAGTCAGCCTAGGGAAATAGTTTGGAAACACCCACCTATTAACTTAAACCTGGCAATTTGATAGAATTTTGACTAAAATTCAATAAAAACGAAAATGATGATGCCTTAACTATGAATGTACATTTAATGATACCTACATTATTGAAGATACAAATCTTCTAGCCTGAATTCATATCTAGGAGATAACCTCTTTCTACTTCTTCCATCTAAATCCATACAATTATTTTAAAATGCATGCTGATTGCTATTTGAATTTTTTGTCGTCAGCTCTCATTTATTTTAGTTGCGGTGTGTCTACTTGCAAACAATAGAGTAGATAACTAAACGTATAGAAAATAGAACAAGAAGAAGCACACAGGAGGTAATAATAATCGTAGTAGTAAGCAAAGAGAGGACGAGGTTCAGAACGGCGTGTGAGAGATGAGATGATTTGATGATTGGAAAATATGTACATAATTGAGTTGATGTTATCGCCAGTGAAGAATGTATATCAAATGCCGAAAGATCTTATTATAGATGATGTTCTATGGTTATAGGCATCCACTAGGGAAGTGAAAAGTAGAGCTTAGTTTAAGATTAGTGGTGATGTGTGATGATGGTTGATAGCTTTGGCTACAACTCCACTGCTGTGAAGTGAAGACCCTCAAGTGTATTTCTTATCATTCTCTCTAGGAATTTAATACACTTTCTTCCTATGCCTATCCAAGTTGATGACGATGAGTCATGATGTATCATCAAGGAAAAATAGTAGTCCATCCAGTCATGATGATTTTAGCACCGACTTTATTTTATGATAAAGGGAGCATCCACATTTTATCCCAGTCATAAAATACTAACCCAACCCAAAAGCATGGTGAAAGCAGATTGAATCTAAAACTGTGTACTAGTATTCTAATAATAAGGAAATGTAACTCCTCATAAGTGTCAGTGTCAGAACTTCTATTTCCGTTTTGCTAGAATGGAGAAAGTCACAGTGTGTGGATAGTACTTGACGAAATAAGGAGAGAGATAGGACGCGATTAGGCTCAGGTGTAAATGAGTACTACCCTCATTTCAGTGCTATTTCATCATTTTAAATGAATTAGGAAGCTCATCATCGTCGTAGACTTGTAATCTAATATGCATCAAATATGAAGGGAGATTTTACTTTACTTAGGAAAATCCATAAAACTTGTCTTTAGGGCTTTTAGCCAGCAGACGAGACTTCTGGGTGCTCTTAGAGTGTGAGAGAGTGTCTTTACACTAGGACTGTCTCTCTGTTGGCTAACAATAAATTCCAATCCAACCAAGTAGTAATAGCAAACAACACCCCCATCACATTGCATTATGCTTTATGACAACAGTAGTCTTAGATGGAAGTAGACCTTAATGCATGATTCTGTTATATAGTTTAGCTATGACTCGTTGAGAGATGAGAGTTGTTAGTAAATTTTAGCTGAATAATAGAATTCCATGACTCCTTTGGAGACTTGAGAATCGCCCGTAGAAAATTTGTTATAAAGGAAACAATAACCTTTGGGCGATATTTGATTGTATTATATTTGGGTAAATGATGGGCTTTGCTTTCTAGAGCAGAAGTAAATAAATAAGTGACTGTTATAGATGTCTGTCTCTGCCTTTCTCTCCTACTCTAAGAAATGTTTGCATAATGATTTTGGCAAAAAAAAGGAAAGTAAAGAAATACCATAGGAGAAACTAGTAAGGCTTCTTCAAAAGTTATTTCTAGTTCTTCAATTCTATGCTTTTGTGGTGATATGGATGGTATGTGTGTGGTTCTTTGAGTTCAACCTCACCTTAATACTTTACAAGGTAAAGAATGAAAGCTAGTAATATTATTATTTGAGACTTTCACTGGAAACTTGGAAAGGTCTTGTGGTTAGTTAGAGTTTCCTTCATTTCTTCGATTTTCAAGGCATGACTGCATTTCATATTTTTTGAAGCTTTGCATGCATGTATAAACTAAAAAGGTATGACGATCAAAAAAAAGTCCAAAGGGCGAAAAGAAATAAGCAAGTAGGAATATAGTGAACTTTCTATTCTATCTACTCATCTGAAATACACATGTTCGTGTGTATTTTTGATTTCAAAGTGAAAACAACAAAGTTGATTCGTATCAAAAGCATAAAGGCAAGAGTTGTTTTGTTAGTTATACGATTTTAAACATGATATAATACAAATATGAGTTGAGTGCAGTTATGTTTAGTGATATGAACTGTGTAGACTGTAGACCTTTTAAAATCTATTCTTATATAAAACACAATATTATTATTATTATTATTTCACTATTGGTGGGGTGTACAGATTTCTCTAAACGAACTTGTCCATATCATTTGATGTGTATTTCCATCGTGTATATAGTTAGTAGCCTTTCATGTTTCATTTCCATGCACAAACAATTCCACTCACTCAGAAAAAGAAAGAAAGAAAGGCCAGGTAGGTAGGTATTGCTTTTTGAGACTTGGTTGGCGTGCAATGAGATTGAATATTATGACGTAAAGGGTTTGGATTCTCCGGTAGATACCCAATAATTATGTTGGTAAACTACTCCTGCCTTCCTCTTGCTGTTACAATAGAAAAGAAAGGTAAATCCAACTTGGAATAGAAAATTATGGAATAGCTTTTACAACAACTAACAACTCGAGCGACGAGCTTGATTGCAACTTAGTAACTTTATCGAATTCGTCAGCTCTCTACTTTAGTTGAATATACTACATTATTCTACTTACTTATTTCCTTCTATTACTTACCACGAGGACTATTATGAGTCCTTTTTCAAAGAACTTTTATTAAGGATGACCATTTACGAACATTGACCAGGTTTTCCTTCACATGCAATCCTACCACCAGTGCCACCACTCTGCTTATTTTCTCCAACTAATACACTCTGACTGAAAGTGTAAAGTAAACCAGAGGAGTATAATGTATCCAGACTAGAAATTCATTCTCCCATTTGTTTTTTTTTATTCATGTTCTATTGTTTTCCATTGAGCCATTCTTGAGTTATTATTGCTAGGGTTGTTGTTGCATTCATCGCTTCTGTGATTTTAAAAAGCAAGCTAGAAGAATATAAAAATTAGAGGAGGAAAAAGAGTAATTTAGAAGATTGAGGGAGAGAGCTAGAGAGAGAGAGGAAAGTTATTAGGTAAAATTGTTTATGGGATGCATAGAGACAAGGCTTTTGTAATGATGAGCTCATGACAGATAATAATACCCTGAAGAGCATTTCGCTTCACTTATATATAAGTATAAGGCGTAGCTGAACGGGTTGAAATGTTCAGAATGTTTAGTGAATGCTTTTACATGCATGCATTGCTACAACAAACAACTAATGTACGGGAAGGCTCCGATGTTTTTGTTACTCGGGAGTATAATGAAGTTAGAACTCATGGTTCCTAACCACGGTAAGTCTCCATGAATGTAATAGTGTAATGGGTATTTTGTACTCTTGTACTCAGATGGAAATGGAAAGAAATACGGTTGTGATGCTTCATGGAAAAGTGAAGTGGGGCTTTCTCTCTCACTCTCTCCAGGCTTGATTTTGATTCGGGAGTTTCCTTCTAAATTCACTACTACTAGAATATACGAGAGAGTAAGGACTGAGCCATTTCATCCAGAGTTTCATAGTTTGTATTGCCTGACTTGATTTTCGTTGTCAGGAGTCGGCATCGACTCTAGGATCAAATGCCTTACATTTGTTACATGAAATAACATATGGTTTCTGGTAATAATGCTTTGAGAGCCGTGTAGGAGGGTTCCATGAATTCATGAAAGTTATGTTGGAAGGAAATAGGTACTACTTGAATGACTTGGTTTTAACTTTTCTACCTAGTACTTTCTCTCTAGCTTTTGACTTCTATTCCTGAAGTAACAGTGGTGGTTTTCCGTTTTTGTATGTGTATGATTTTCATATGTAGAGAGAGAATGTATGAAGGAAGTCAGGGTGTTC
Source organism: Isotoma caerulea (assembly GCA_034696405.1). Taxonomy (NCBI): domain Eukaryota; kingdom Metazoa; phylum Arthropoda; class Collembola; order Entomobryomorpha; family Isotomidae; genus Isotoma; species Isotoma caerulea. Next base: position 8,188 of record JAQFZZ010000438.1, read on the forward strand.
CGCATCGACATCAGCTTTTCAAGAGGGTTGTGATATATTATAGCCCTTGTTGCGTTGTACGAGATTGTATGTTTGGAGAGAAAAGGGAGATGGTTTTGATAACTGAAATTGCTGGGTATCATTGAATATTAAATGCCGTGAAGACTGTTTAATTTAAATGAATCTGTTTTCTTTTTGCAACGAATATGAATGACATGAGTCATGACCTTTTTTCTGTGGTTCGTGCGAAATTTGCCGCAGGAAGTCATTTAAAAACCAGTTGATGTGTGGTCCGATTGTGCCTTACCTTTTTTTGCAATTTGTCGGTCTCCCAAAAGGTTTCTTGTAATTAAAGAAACAACATTTTTTACTGACTAGGGGTTTGAATTTAGGGTTAGATTTTCCTTTAATTTGGAGAATGCATAATACCTTGGTATCACCATCTGTCTCTGCTTTGATATTGTGCTGGCGTTATAATTATTTATTTGAGTTCTATAAAAGAGACATGTTGTATATGATTTGATTTTAATGTAATGTATTTGCTTTGTTTTCAGCGAGTTCCTTAACGACGACAACACCAAGAAGCGTCCTAGGAGGGCGGCCAAATAACGCACTAGCCCCTTGGCTCAGCCCGTCCAACCCCATTTTGAGTGCCACGGAAACTAAGTCAGTAGGTAGTATTAATAGTGGTAGTAGTACCCCTGTGAAGGGACTCGTTAGTACGAATAACGAGGAGCCCTTGGCTCCAGATATCATTCCGTATGGGCCACAAGTACTTGGAAACCAGTCAATTTATGGACTGAGTGGGGGAATCTTACCATTCGATCTGGATAATCCTTCAGTGATGCTGACAACGTCAACAACAGCGTCGTCACCCCCATCGTCAACTAGTGCCGTCCTGCTTGGTGAAGTGAACCCTTTAAGTCCTCCTGGTGAAACTAGAGACAATGAGGATGGGGATGTGAGTTCTTCAAGTGAGGACGAGTCTCCAAGTGACAATGACTATAAACGTTGGCCGGGATTAGATCGTGGGGATGTGAGTGGGGTGGAAGCGACAGAAAGTTGGTGGTCATCTCAGTTTGAACGTGAGAGACCCAAGGGAAGTGAAAGTAGTATTAGTGGTGGCGGTGCAGATAATATGTGGTCAGATAAAGTGTCTGGAACTGAGAGTGGAACTAGTGCTAGTAAATCTAATAGTAATTCTAATCCTAAGAGTGGGCTTGGTGTGCCCATAGGTGTTGTGACCTTAAGCCCTACAGTCCTTCCTACGCAAAATAGTCACCATGGTTCAGAAGACGAGCTGGACTATGAAAGGGATAATAAGCATCTGTCATCCCCAGGTATGCCTCATAATTTCCCCTTTTCTTGACTTTAGGTGTTATTGCTTGCATTTTCGTGTTAAAATGTTTCAACGTGTCCAATAATTTTGTTCATGTGTCATGATTATTTAGGCCGAGATATTGCGAAAGAGTATTGCGCTTCGAGAATGGATAGAGGGATGTTTTGGAACTGGACGTTGGTGGGTGAAACAGCCAAGCAAGCATGTCCCGGCGGGGCTTCTGGTCTAGCGAGATGGAAGTGTGTTGAGAATCATCAAAACAATAACCTCCCCATGTGGTTTCCCGACTCTCCTGATCTCAGTGATTGTAAATCCGCATGGCTCCTTAGCTTGCAGGTATGATTTCTTCACAAAAACTACTATATAGTTAGTTGATCTGCTTTATTTCATAAAATATCATCTCATAGAAATATTAGTAACTCAGTTTCATCTCTGTTGATGCTAATGGTTGACGCAACCTCAACGTTTCAATGGAATTTCATACATTGAACGAGCGTTTTTGTTGTATCCATTTTCCCTTTTGTTCTTATCTTTTGAAGTGACATTCAATTTTAATTAAAACTAAGCCACTCTAAAGCAGATTAGTTGATGAATGGATTTCTCTACGTATTGAAATATTTATTACAGGCACGTGTATTAGAAGGCGATCGAATATCAAATGTAGCCAGTGACCTGGCACAGGTGACAAGTACGAAACAGATGTACGGTGGAGATATCGCAGCAGCAGTTCGAATCATTAAAACGATAGCCACGCGAATGAACGACCAATTAAGAAGCTTAACAAACCAGGTGAGCCGGGAAGACTTGGCTGCTGAACTTTTGCAGCTTATTCTTGAAGCTGGAAGCAACTTGCTGGAGAAAGCTCGTTTAGATCCCTGGAGAGACTTAAGCTATGCTGATCAAATGAAAATAGCAACGGATTTACTCGTTGGACTTGAAGACAATGCCTTCCTGTTGGCGAACGTGGTCACTTCAGAAAAGACGCTTCGCAAATCCGTTAAGAATATCTGTAAGTTTAATATATGAAAAAAGTGTTTACCATCCTTTTGGAGTAAAGAGTGAGGTTGTTTTGTTTGACTGACCGAATGAACAGTAAAGTTCGCCCAGTCCTGATATAGCTAGGCTTACCATCAATCTCGATCAATGGGTCTATTGTCTTTGTTTTTGTTGCAGTAACCACGATTTATGCCATAGAGGCGAACAACGTTCGGGAAATCAATTTTCCATCAGAGTCCACAGATCATTGGGGTCGAATGGGTGATGTATTAACCATGCCATCTGAAGCACTTCGAGAAAATAGTGATGGTGGACTTGTCCGGCTCGTTTGCTTTGCCTATAACAACCTGGAACATGTAAGAGACTACCAAAAGCTGTCATAGACCGCATTGATTTCTTTACCCTTTTTGTCTATAATCGAATTCTTAGGCTGCTGGCGAATCTTTTTCTTCGAACTGTACGCTTTTATAGGGTGTCGTTTTCTCTCACATTATGTATACCTTGAAGACTTACGTGTGTAAGAACACTAACCGAAAGCTGAATGAGCACATAAAACTAGGTTGATGCTAGAGTAATGACAAGAAATACTAGGCACTACAAATGTTAAAGGTGCCAAATTCTTTTCACCGTAGACAATTCAAGACAGAATCGAACGAGCTGCGTAATTAGAAATATTTTGCCAATACTACTTTTCAGAAAAAGGAAATATACATTTAATTCTGCAAGCAGAAATGAATCATTCCAAAATGTCTCCGTGTATATTTTGTTCATTGCAAAGTGATTTTGAAGGAAAGTATATAGGAAAAAGATTGACATGCAGTGTATGAAAATGATAAGCTGTTTATTCATACTTCTATGTTTGTATACTAAATTTTTCAGGTGCTTCAACCAATTGAGTCTGGAAATGGGGGAGATGGGAACCAAATTAGAAAGCTAGTTAATTCCCGTGTCATTTCCGCGTCATTGAACCAAGGAAGACATATTCAATTAGCTCTACCTGTTCAACTGACACTTCGTCACTTGTGGCTTGACAATGTGAGCAACCCTCAGTGCGTCTTCTGGGACTACACTCAAGAGTAAGTCCATTAGATCTTTTAGTCTTAGTCCAAGGGTTCCTTATTACATCTCAAATATAATTATCTACGAAGACAATAATTGGAAAGGAAACGATAAATTTTGTAGAGTCTTTAGTCTTTGATATTATTACATTTGCATGAATCGTGGACTTTCTAAGTGAATTTGTCTCAAATTGAAACTTCCAAATTCAAGGGGGAGTGAATGAAAATGTAACCCAACTGTTTTAGTAGATGAATATATTTGACATGTAGGTGATTTAGTGAACAATTATAAAGGACAGACAATAAATTACTGCAGATGGGAACAGTTGTATAATATATATTTTTGGTCTTATTCACAGCAAATGGTCAGAGGAAGGCTGTCGTGTGGTCAAGACTAATCGGACGCATACAATGTGTCAGTGTACCCATCTGACAAATTTTGCAATACTCATGGATCTCCAACCTCCTCCAAAACACCTTCCAACGCCACAAATGTTACAGGTACTAACAAATTCCTTGTCCATACAAAAGAAGATTTCAAAGCTGCCTCAATGACAAATTTATAGCTTCAAGTCCATTATCTCTTAAGCTCTTTTCATATTCAATCATGCCAGTTTGCTATCGTATTTGCAATACAAATATACAATGTAACTTTTAGCCAAGCGAAAACTGCTATCGTAGGCCATAAATAATACAAACGTCATATTTATGTAAACTAATAAATGTCAATTTATTAGTGTCAGGAATGTGAAACCCGATGTGTTAGTGGTATGCTTTACTTCTTGTAAGACATGAAAATATGTATCGGTATGGAATCAAAAATGTATTTATTATTTTCAGGTTGTAATGTACGTTGGGTCAGCTGTGGTTATCCTGTGCCTTGTCTTCACGTTGATTATAACTCATTTCTGCATCCATGGAAGAGTAAGTTCTAAGAATTTGCGGTCTCTTTCTTTGCCTTTACTGACTCAATACAATTAGCAGAGCACTAATAACAGAGTAGTAGTGTTTATTTATTAAGTACAAAGCTAATGAATCAGTAGCAAGCAGGTATAAAATGAGTGATGCTTTGGTGTTAAGGTAGCTGGAGTCTGGCAGTGATTACATTCTATGTAATTTGTTGTTTTGCAGGTATTTCAAACGATGATATTGAAGAACTTGTTTGTCTGCATGTTGATTGGAGAAATAATTTTCGTGTTGGGAATTCATCAGACACAGAAGCCCTTGGGGTGCACGGCCATTGCTATACTTCTACATTATTTTGCACTCGCATCTATCTTATGGCTCTTCCTTCATGGTAAGTGAAAACAGAGCACAGTCTTTGAGTAAAAGGAAGGAAAGTTAGGAAAAAGTTTGACACGCGAAACGGAAAAATATCTCTGAGGTGATTATAGATAGAAATGCGAAGTCAATAAGATGATTACAGTGTGAGAGTATACTTTATGTGAGTTAGTGTCTAAGCCTCTGATTTTTTTTCTAAAGTTTTGCTAGCTTTGCAGTAGTAGAAGAACGTGTGTATAGTTGAGGTTGAGATTGTGGGACCATAAATTAACTGTGACTTCGATGTTGATAACGGTAGAGAAGAAGACCTTTTGCGGATATGAGTTTCCACATTAAATGTACGTTTGTACTTTCTAGGTTTCCATCTGCATCTGATCGTGGTGGAAGCAGCTGAGAATGGATTATCTCGTCAACTGTGGTATTACGGTGTTTCATATGGCTCTCCTGCTATAGTCGTCCTCTTATCCTTCCTTCTGGATCCTCGGAGTTATCGGAGTGAGAAGTATTGCTGGGTGCAAACTAGTTTTACTCTCTTGTGTTTCGTGGGTCCAGCGGTCCTTGTGGCACTGGTAAGTTAAGCTCCACATGGTAATGAGTAGGATTTGCTACTGGGCTAAGAAGAAATAGTCGTATGGAGCACGTCTCCTGTCAGATCAAAATGCTTTTAATTTTAGTCTGAAACCGTTTTGGGTTGAATGAAATTCAGCTTATCTAGGATAAAGTAATTAAACCAAGTGTCTTATGACCTGTCTTTTATGTGTCCAGGCTACAGCTGCCGTGCTGATCTACACCTACTACAAAGTTTTTGGGCTTCTTTCGGCCATGCCTAAAAAACCCAATGACGATAAGGCACTATACACCTATGCTAGGTAAGAAGATATAACAGTCCTTGCAAAATGAAGTCTTTATCACAAATTCTTTAAACTCTTAAGGAACGATAAAGTATTTTAAATTATTTGAAAGAGATTTTAAAATTTTTAACAATTTTATTATTTATAGAACGTGGCTACGTGGAAGTCTGCTAATCCTTATTTTCATGACTTTGGCATGGACATTGAGACTGTTAGATTTGGAATCAGATTCGCCCCCACTGTCCTATGCAGCAAGCCTTAGTCTAGCTCTACAAGGCATCGCTATTCTTGTATTCCATTCTTTAAAATCTGAAGATGTAAGTATTTTTTTTCTAAATGTTGCAAATATTTAACTATGAAATCAGTTGTGCATTAAAATTGTTTTTATTTTTCACGCAGATGATTACTAAGTTGTGTGATTGTACAAAGAGCTCAGATAGCAGTGATACTGAAATGTCGACGCATTCACAACAACAACTTCAAGGAGGTCAAGGAGCAAACTCATCAGGCCAAGGAAGTGGTGGGAGTGGAAGTGGTTTAGTTTTAGAAGCTTGTCATAATAATCATTTAGCTCAGCAAAGGGTAATTGATGGCGCGAGACTTCTTACCTTAAGTCGACAACCTGTAGACTTAAGGAATCATCACGATGGTGGAATTTACAGCAAACAACTTGCAGCAGTAGGAATGCAACCTTCTCCGGGTATGTAGATTTGACAAGTATATTTTAAACTTATCACTTAGTTGAAACTAAGAGTCAAGGTGAAATTGTACATCCAGATTTTTTTGTTGATTACGGACCTGCAGGGGGAATTCCAACTCACAGATATGCTGGAGACTCTGCCGCTATACTAGGTCTGTACAGTAAAGGGCCTCATTTAGGAATAGATGGAAGTTGGACGAGAGGAAGTAGTTACTCAGATATTAGAAGTGTAGGATTTCATCGCGCAGATCCTGTTTATGAAGAGATTGAAAAACCTAATCATTTGTCTCCTCGTGCATCCGTTTCTGATCTTTCAGAGGATGAAGGGCAGCTTTATCCTCATGACTTAGATATTTACCATAGAAATATTTACGGGCAACAGGTAAACCAGCAGGCTTACCTGTTCCAAACATAATTCGATGTATTATTTACTTATGCTGACCATATGTATATTTAATTTTTCAGCCAAGAGGGCCGTCCCATTATCATCATCATCATGTTCACGGCAATAAAGTTAGAAAATTGGATATGCTGCAAGGGGGAGGGGAAGCAGCTAATCCGTTATTATCTTCACTTAATCGTAGTCAACAACAGCAGCAGCAGCTTCAACAATCTCAACCTCATTATACGACGAGGCATCGAACGCCTTCAGATCATCACCACGTTTCACTTAAAGGGTTACATCCCGATGAACACATTTTACAGAACGTTCACATGGTTTAGCAGTGAATTTAGCTTAAGTTAATTAAACTGTCCAATCAAATCAGTCATATACTATAAGAAAGCGTTGTGCTTTCATGCTGCAGAATTCGCCCAAATCGCAGAACCGTGAAATGCTCCCCGAGTGGTGATTATGAAATCCCATGTGTAGTACAATAAGATGAGACGAAAATGTAGGAAAATATAGTGAAAGAGACAACCAACGTTGCGTTTAACTGATCTTGCAATTCCAGACCATAAGTTGTCGTGTACGTGTTGTGAATTTCAAAGCCCCTGCCTCTGTGAGAAAAACCTCCTTGCAACTGGAAGACAAAGTGGCTACAGAAAGACTGTCTCCCTTCTTCAAGCCATTCTCCAGTGATCAACAGTATTGTCATCATTATCAGCAGTCGCTACCCTTTAAATGACCTGACCCCTGACCCCTATCAGAACTTCTCACTGAGACTTGACTTTGCAAACTGTGCAAATACTTTTGTTTGTGTGTTTTTTGGGTTGTGAAATCGCTATTGTTCCTTTGTTCGTGGGACCTAAAGAAAAAAGTGTTCGTTGGGCAGCTGCGAATAGTTACTAAAAGAAAGAGTTAAGAAGTAGAGGGACATAAGTGGAATCAATAATTGACATGAGTGTGAGTAGAATAACGGTACGAGAAAAGTACGAAGATTCGGGGACGACGACAAGAGGAAGTGGATACAATTTCTTCCTTAAGAGAATTCTAAGTTTTTGGAGTATTAAATTAAGTATTTTTCGGGCTCGTAATGCATACCTGTATCTTAGAAGAGAAGTTATATATCTTTAGGAGAGAGAGAAATCATTTTTTCTACAAAAAGAACTGGTTGAAAATGTTACCCTCGTATTCGCATTAAATTAGTAGAGAAGCCAAACCCGCTTTTTCATGCATGAATACGTAATAATTATAAGGTTCTTCATAATGATAATGGTACAAGCGAGAAATTTTCAAAACCTTTTGACAAAGGCTTTAATTCTGAAGTGGAAAAAGTTTTGACTTCATTGAAAGAAAAAGTTAACATATTATACGTACTGCCAATGCTGCTTTTGTTAATGACTCTTTGAGATGAATCATCGGGTAACTAACGATGTACACCTAACTAAGCATAGTTCTAGACTACGATGAAGAATATACTGCTGACTAGAAGAGGATGGAACCTACCTACGCAATCGTTCAATTCAAAATTAACAATTATTATTTAGCTCTCAGTTGTTTGTTATTAAATCTTCGTTAGAGAACTATGTTTGACTTGTTGTTGCACAACTTAATGTTTAATCTTCAAAGACTTTGATTTATCCTGTTTGAAATATTATCGTGCATTTATAGAAAATCTGACAATCTTTTTCTTTGATGTCAATGCATCCTTCAATGTATTCCATTTTCGTCACAAACGTATGAGACTTTTTTACACCTTGTTATGTTGATTTTTACAAATCGTACTGGCATTTTAACATTTTCTCAAATAAACAAAGTCTGATATGTATGAATTAACTTTAAAATGTGTTGGCAGGTAGACTGACTTCATTGTACGTTACTGTAACCTCATTAATTTTAAGTCTTAGCTCGGTGAAGTTGATTAATTTTCATGAACTTTCTTCCAGTTCTGCTTTTACTTTGTAATGATTTGAGATTGACTGGATGTGTTAGCAAAACCAAAGTTTATTTTCCGTCATTATATCTATGTTAATAGGTACTTTATGTATTGAAGTGTGACTGACTATACATAGCATTTTAATAGAATAACTCCCTGTACCAAAAATTTTACTATCGTAAATTATACATAACAGTCAAATAAGTGTTCTCTCAAGAACTAGATGCTTTGTCGAAAAATTGATTAGAAATTTACAAACGGACTGTTATTTTTAAGTCGAATCAGTTGATACTGACCAAATCGTTGTGTTCTTCTAAACATCTGATAATTATTGCTTGTTCAATTCAAAATTGTATCTATAACCTTCCTCTGTTAAAATAATTCAAAGAAAGGCAACACTACTTTAATAAATTAGATTAACCTTCTTTCGGACTGATTTTTACCCCCCGGAGTGATATGTGGGCGTGGATGAAAAGATTATCTGTAAACTAATTTAGTTCTTAAAGTTAATTTTTATACTAATAAGTTCAGTATTTGTTACACTCGGACCTCAGTCAATATATAATTAATTAATTACGTATGATTCCGCATTTCCAGTCATCTCAGGTTTTTTTAATTTGAATTCCTAACGACCTTGTATATTTAGTGCTTAGTTTGAATTGACTATAGATTCTTTGTAATACTTTTGAAAATAGTTTTTGCAACACTTGCAAAGATTCGCACTTCTGTACTTTTTTATAACTGTAGTAGGTAGTACGAATTCCTCAATACCCGAACATAAAATGTGAGATATCTATCAAAGAGTAAACGAAGCAGACGTAGAAACATGCATACAAATACATATGAGGTTGTTTTGTTTGTTTTTCGTGATTAAGTTGTGCCATCCATAAACTACTGATGAATGTAATTTAGCGATTATTATTATATACTATCGAACGTAACATATGACATTATCCGTACACACCTAAAGATAAGAATATATTATAAGTTGATATAATTTTTACATTTACGAATTAAAGAGATCACCAAATATGGTGACAATGTTCAACAGAATCACGATAGAATTCACTTTCATTTAACTACTTTAATTTCTTCATATTATTTCAGGATGTGCAGTGGAGTTAAAAACATGCATTTGCAGTTCTCTCTTCAATTTTTTTCATTTTGATGATCATAAAGTTAAAATTGTATAAACTAAAAATAAATAATAAGATAATACATGCAGTTTCGATTTAAACTTCAGAACATTGTAGTTTTAATCTTGCCAATATTACATTCAAACGCTTTCTTTTACGAGGCAGTGAAGTGATATATTTGCCCTTTATTTTATAACAGGCAACAAGTTCCTTATCTAAGGTCGTAAATTTTGTCTTTAACTAAACAAAATGTAGATCATACAAGCTCACTGTTAAGTATAATTGCTGTCAGTGCCCAAATTTTCACTTTGGTATTCATAATTGAATAAATTACGACACGACAAAGAACTGTTTTAAGACTCTTCAAAATCCACCCGAAGCGATTTCAATTCGAGGATAGTATTTTATCAGCAATTGCAATGTCTACTTCTTAAAATTTGCAGTTGACGTTGTTCACATTTTTCCTTAGCTGCAAAACTCTATTAAAAAATATTATCCTGATTAAAATTTTGCATAGATAAGACCAAAGATTTAATATCACATTGATACCTCTGCGGTCTCAATTATGACATCATTGATCATCCGTCATCCATCCACTTTCTTTAGGATCATTTGCTCCTCATTAAATGCTTTAAACAAGTCATAGACGTTTTCCTAATAAATAAACCATATCAAAGCGGACATAAAGAAGTAGCGATAGCTCTTCGAATTTTATTGAATTTCAGTAGAACTTTTTAAAACAAAAGAACATTTT
>JAQFZZ010000439.1:0-18597 GCA_034696405.1 Isotoma caerulea
CATGTCAGTTACTTTTCCATGAAAAATTTCGTTTATATCAGAACAGCAGTGTTACTAATTAGTAAAGTGCGTTGGTTTTTTTAGTTAATTAAGTAACTCGAGTGAATCTTAAAGCAAAAGATTCTATAAAATTAACATGTGTTTTAACTGTGCATATGCTAATATATAATCATTTAGCTTTTTTGAATGATGATTATTTAGTGTTATAATAAACCTAATATTTTTGGAACACTTGAAAGCATTAAATCATCTCTTGTACCATTTGTGTTTGAAATGTGCATGTTTCCTTTCGGAAAATTTAATTTGCCTAAAAAAATTGTTTAATTTACTGTTTTATAAAATGATTTGATAAATGACTTTACCAGGTGTTCTTCCGAGCTGGAGTTTTGGGTCAGCTTGAAGAAATCCGTGATGAAAGGTTGTCAAAGATTATCACCTGGATGCAATCAAGTATTCGTGGCTATATTTCGAAAAAGGATTTTAAGAGATATCGTGATCAACGGTAAGTTTTAAGTTAAGATGTAGTAAAAATGGATCTTCCAGCCAAAGTGAAAATTAATGATAGATTTAAGTAGTACGAATTGTACGATTCTGAGTCAAGTTTTAATCGCAAAGATGTTACTTGGAGTAATTTTTACCGTTTATATTTCAAAAACAAGGTTTTCATGCCAAAAATATATATGTATTTTTCCTCCTTGGAACTAAATTGATATTATATTCAAAGTAGGGCAGAACAAAAACTAAGTTTTAAAAAATGTGAAACGAAAGGTAAATGTTTACTATCTAAAACTTGATGTTTGATAATATCTCTTTCAAGAAAGCAAAAACGATTTGTTTTTTAACAAGATTTTGTTAGTTGAAGTAGTTTTAGTCGATTTTGTTGTTTCTGTCTCCAAAGAGTACAAAAACTGTAAAAAAGAAAAACTATGCAGTTAACGTATTAATGTATTTCTACATGAGCTAGATGCAAAAAAATGAACTAGTCCTAATAATAATTTTTTAATATTTGAATGTAGAATTGCTTTGCAAGTTGTGCAGAGGACTTTACGAAGGTACATGAATCTCCGGACATGGCCATGGTACAGGTTGTGGCAAAGGATCAAGCCGTTGCTTAATGTTACAAGGGTTGAGGATGAAATTAAGGTATGTTCTTGAAGGGTTTAATCAAAGTTTTGTAATTAAAAAGTACGAGCACTCGCACGGCTGATTTTAAAAAGACAAAGAAATTATGGTTAGATTTTTAAATACAAGATATTTTGTATTATGTAATTTAAACTTCTTGTAACAGAGATTAATGTGTAGTCAATCGTGTAGTATTATGCTTCGGAGGAAGAAATATGTTTCCTCCGACTTAAAATAACTATTGATTAATTGACTAGGGAATATGGAATGTCAGAGAGAGCTTCCAGTAGAAGGTAGTTAACTACAGTGCAGTACTTACATTACTTTAGTTTTAGTCTCCGGAGTTGTTTTTATTATGACAGTAACCTTGAAATAAGTTGTGAATTTTATGAAATATTTCGATAACGAAGTTTAGAGAGCCACAAACAGAAGCGTTAAATATCTATTTAATATTGATAATCATAAACTGGACCGACCGAAATGAATTTATTACTAATCATAATAATTTTCAAAGGTTCAAAATGTTAAAATACCTATCAGTCAGTAGTATAGTATATGGTGTCCTATTTACCTATTTGATCGATTTGCAAAGCTGAAGTTGTTAAATTAAGACGACATTTTCTGTATCAAAAATTAAATATCTTGTAATGTACTTGTAGGACACAGGAATTGGCTGATCTTTTCCTGATTTTTCGAGAACGTTAATGCTTACACCTGTCGTATATCTTGCTCTCATTTCCTATATCTTAGATCCAACTTTCATACTTTTTTTACTTATGTACAAACGAGGTGTTTTTTAGACTGAGACATCTAAAGTAGATCAAGAGTTTTGATTTAGTTTTATTTCATATGTTTTAAATGTGTGTGTGATATGAATCACTGCCAAATTTATCACTGGATAGATATGTGCATTCCTGCTTGTGACTTTGTGTCTATACTTGTATTTTTTCAACCTAACAAGATCCATTAGGATATGAACTAAGTGTATGAAGTACCTTTAGCGTGAAACTTCTGAATAGCAACAGTCAAAATGTATAAAGTTTAAGGTTTAAGCGCCGTACTCCTCTAAGAAAAATATAAAGTTTCGACTTTTTAAGTACTGATAATGTATACAGAATTGGATACAAGTAAAACGGGTTAAGAATGAGAGGAAAGTTTGTCAGAAAGATAAATAATATTATCATGGGTCTACCAACCAGTAGGAACCGTTAAGGAAACAAATTTATAATGTTAGTGGTACTGATGGTCGTGCTGATGCTGCGGATGATATCTTTTTATGAAGTAGATATGATATGATGAGTGTGATATGACAAACTATGTGCTAAAGAAATCTGGTAAAAATGTTACCATTTGCTCGTGCATCTGTTTCTATGTTCCGGTATAGAAGATACTGTTGTTAGGTTTGCTGCTGGTTTACTGAAAAAAAATTTGAGGATGAGGGCTTCTGTTGAATTTGGAATGGGTGACGGAATATTAAGATAAATTTAAACTTTAAACCAAGTTATGAATCTGAGGTCCACCACACGTTTATGTTTTAGGTATGATAAGATTGGTAAGTATGCAATATAAAATAGATAGAATGGATGGTGGTCGGTCGGAGGGGGTGTAGGTGTTGTTGGTGGCAAGGCGATATGATAAGATGGGATAGGATGTGATCTGGTTGTACATTAAACGAAAGGCTCAAATAAATAGTAACGATTCTAAATCAGTGTCAGTTAAGGTTGTGGGGTTCCTTCCATAACGTGCTGCTCTGCTGCTGCCTCTTCGGGAAAGTAGTAGCCCTGTTTCCCATTTTCATAATCTTTTTCTGTAATTGTTACTTTCGTGCTGTTGGTTGACTTTAAGCCTTCAAGATTAACACAGTGCTTTTGATCTATAAGGAAATTTTATCCGAAACTTCTACCACTTAAATTCCAAGATTGAAGACCTTGTTTATAAAAGATTATTTTGAGTCAAGCTGCTTGCTTACGTTTCTGTGATAGTTTAATTTTACGAAACGATATTTAAATTTTTCGGCCCCGTCGTTAGGGCTTGTGTTGCTCGTACTTAGAAAATAACTATTTATAATTAAAAATGGGTGAAGACTTCGAAAGGCCTACGGGCCCTCCAAGTGCTGAGCTTTTTGAGAAACAAATAATTTATAAACAGAAACTGGAAGAGAGAGCTCAAAAAGCTGAAGATAAGTTGGCCGTTGAAGAAAAGTTGCGTAAGGATATTGAAGTAAAGCAAATTAAGACCCTTCAGGAGAAAAATGACCTCGTATCGCAGCTTGAAATGGAACGGGGATCTATAGGGGAGTTTTCGGATAAACTTAACAAAGTCAACGCTCAAAGAGCGGACCTGGAGCATCAGCTTTCGGTAAGATTTTTCATTACATTTTTAACAATTTAACTGCTATTACAAAAACAGTTAAACTTTGGTTGTTGTACACCATGGCCATGCAACACCATGAAATGAACGTAGAAAATAAGAAGAATATTTCAATGTCAGTTTCATCATAAACTGTAGAAACTTAGAAGAAATAACTTCCAGAAAATAGTCGTAAAAGTCGTAAATCAAAATTAGGCAAAAATAACATACATAGGTATAAGTACAAGATACCCAGACGAAGGCCATGTTGGCTTTTACTCGTAGTCAGTTATGTCGTGGAGAACTCACAATCTACTTGCGTTTTGTAGCGTCATGTCATGGCTAAGGCATGCGGATTTGTTTAAAAAGTAAAGCATTTAAGTCAGCATTTTAGAAGGAAGATAGCAAGTATGTAAGTAGATGATTTGTTTATGGGCGTGGGAGGCCGATGATGCAATTCCAAATCGACCAAGTGTCATTTTAAAGCATTTTTGCTATTTCCTTTTGCTTGAAATCAGTTTGGTTTCACCTTGTAAATAAAGTATTAGGAATTTAGGAAGTAGGATTATCTAATGGAGTAAAAAAATGTGGGCTTGTAAATAATGCTACGGCTGTGTACCGATTGCAAAAGATGTATTCAATATGAGTATGATGTGTGACATCTTCATTGATTTTAGCAGGTGCCATGCAAAGAAATGACTTATGATTATGATATTTAGAAGTAAAACACCGTAATAGATAAATTTTTCGGTCGCAGCAGTTGAGTAGTCACACCCTCGCTAGATGCGACTGACAGTAATCGGATTGCATCACAGATACGATGAGAGATGAGAATATTGATTACAAAATGCAGCGAAGACATTCAAAAATAAAATTTGGCAAAAGCAACTCATGCAGCACATAAATAATGCACGTGCGGACTTTGCTAACAAAATTTTCAAAATGCCGTTAGTCCTTACTAACATCAAATATTCCTATGCAGATGTAATTTGTCGAAACCAATCCCAAATCGGGATGCCTTATCTGATTATTCGTCCACTTAGTTTTAGCTTCCATCAAAAGTTTGTTGTGTAGATTTCTTACTCAATTAATTATATTTCATTTAATTTTTTTATATTCAGGATACTCAAGAACGACTTTCTCAGGAAGAAGAAGCCCGCAACCAGCTTCACCAACAGAAGAAAAAGCTTGAACAAGAGCTGTCTGGTTTAAAGAAGGAGATTGACGAACTTGAGTTGGCTGTTAGCAAAGCTGATGGTGATAAGTCAACAAAAGATCACCAAATCCGTAATTTGAATGATGAGATCTCCCATCAAGATGAGCTCATCAATAAGCTCAACAAGGAAAAGAAGCATATGCAAGAAGTTAATCAAAAGACTGCAGAAGATTTGCAGGTAATATTAGTAATATTTCAAAACTCAAGTGACTCGAATTTTTTATTGCTTAAGACCTGCAGTCAATTAAATATTTTATTTTAAATTATTTTAGGCATCAGAAGATAAAGTAAACCACCTGAATAAAGTAAAGTCCAAATTAGAATCAACCCTTGATGAACTGGAGGATACTTTAGAACGTGAGAAAAAGCTCAGAGGAGATGTGGAAAAGGGCAAGAGGAAAGCAGAAGGCGACTTGAAGTTAACCCAAGAAGCTGTTACTGATCTCGAACGAAATAAAAAAGAACTCGAGCAAACAATCCAACGAAAGGACAAAGAACTCTCATCTCTTTCTGCGAAATTGGAAGATGAGCAGTCTCTTGTCGCCAAATTACAAAAACAAATCAAAGAACTTCAAGTATGCATGTTTTAATTTTTCAATTTTATTTTAGTTATTCACAAATTTTTACCGTATTCAATATTCAATATTTTTTGTAGGCTCGCATTGAAGAAATTGAAGAAGAATTAGAAGCTGAGCGACAAGCACGAGCTAAAGCTGAGAAGCAAAGGTCAGATCTTGCACGCGAGCTGGAAGAACTTGTGGAACGACTAGAAGAGGCTGGTGGAGCCACTGCAGCTCAAATCGAGTTGAACAAAAAGCGTGAAGCCGAACTAACCAAACTTCGCCGAGATGTTGAAGAAGGCAACATCCAACATGAAGGTGCCATGGCCAACATTCGTAAGAAACACAACGATGCCGTTGCTGAGATGGCAGAACAGCTGGACACTTTAAATAAACTTAAAGCTAAAGCAGAGAAGGAGCGACAACAAATGGCCAGTGAATTAAATGATGTACGAGCAGCCATGGATCACTTAGCCAATGAGAAGTCAGGTTTGGATAAACTGAACAAAAATCTCCAGCAAACTCTCGGGGAAGTTCAAAGTAAGTACGAAGACGCTGCAAGAACTGCCGGAGACCTTGAACAAAGCAAGAAGAAGCTTGCTATTGAAAACAGTGACCTTACCAGACAGCTCGAAGATGCTGAGTCCCAACTTTCTCAATTAAACAAACTGAAAGTATCATTGGCTACCCAACTTGAAGATACGAAAAGGTTGGCTGATGAAGAATCTCGAGAACGTGCAACTTTGCTTGGTAAATTTCGAAACATTGAGCATGACTTGGATGGATTGAGGGAACAATTGGACGAAGAAGTTGAAGGAAAAGCTGATTTGCAACGGTTGCTTTCTAAGGCAAATGCCGAAGCTCAGTTGTGGAGAGCTAAATACGAGTCTGAAGGTGTAGCTAAGGCAGAAGAACTTGAGGAAGCGAAGTAAGTTCAGTGTTGTATTTAATATACTGGCAAATAAATGATAATTTCAAATTTATTTATACTTTTGTTGACTATTTTCAGACGAAAGCTTCAAGCCAGACTTGCCGAAGCTGAGGAAACCATCGAGTCACTAAATCAAAAGGTGTTAGCTTTGGAGAAAACCAAGCAGAGGTTGTCAACGGAACTTGAGGATATGCAGTTGGAAGTTGAACGTGCTACTTCACTTGCAGCTTCCCTTGAAAAGAAACAAAAGTACTTTGACAAAATTATTGCAGAATGGAAAGCCAAGGTTGATGATTTGTCTGCTGAACTCGATGCATCACAAAAGGAATGTAGAAACTACTCAACCGAACTTTTTCGCATTCGAGCTGTTTATGAAGAAGCACAAGAACAGTTGGATGGTGTCCGTCGTGAAAACAAAAATTTGTCCGAAGAAATCAAAGATTTGCTTGATCAAATTGGTGAGGGAGGAAGGAATATTCACGAAATCGAAAAAGCGAGAAAACGATTAGAAGCGGAGAAGGAGGAACTCCAGGCAGCACTGGAAGAAGCAGAAACAGCTCTTGAGCAAGAGGAAAATAAAGTTCTTCGTGGCCAACTGGAGTTGTCTCAAATTCGCCAAGACATTGATCGCCGAATCCAAGAGAAGGAAGAAGAATTCGAAAATACCCGAAAGAACCACCAACGAGCTATGGACTCCATGCAAGCTAGTTTGGAAGCCGAAGCTAAGGGTAAAGCCGAAGCCCTTAGAATGAAAAAGAAGCTCGAAGCAGATATCAACGAGTTGGAAATTGCCTTAGACCATGCCAACAAAGCTTGTGCCGAAGCACAAAAGAGTATTAAACGATACCAACAACAGCTCAAGGAAACTCAGCAACAACTTGAGGAAGAACAACGAGCTAGAGATGAAGCCCGAGAAATGTTGGGCATTGCTGAAAGACGAGCAAATGCGTTGGCCAATGAACTGGAAGAGTCCCGAACGCTTTTAGAACAAGCTGATCGCGCTCGCCGTGCTGCAGAACAAGAACTTACCGATGCTCATGAAGCCATCAATGAGCTTTCGGCTCAGAATGGTTCTTTGGCTGCCGCTAAGAGGAAACTTGAGTCGGAACTTCAGACGTTGCATGTAAGTTGATCATATTTTTTTAAATCGGGTGCCAAATGTTGGATTAGTCCGTATTGGTAACGTCGATTTGGAATCTAGTGCACATATATGTCATGTTTGGGATATATTTTTTCAGTCTGATCTGGAAGAAATCCTCAACGAAGCAAAGAACTCTGAAGAAAAAGCAAAGAAGGCAATGGTAGACGCTGCAAGATTAGCGGATGAACTCCGAGCTGAACAAGAACACGCTCAAAACCAAGAAAAGGCTCGCAAAGCAATGGAACAACAAATGAAAGAATTGCAAGTCCGACTTGAGGAAGCTGAAAGAGATGCTTTAAAGGGTGGAAGAAAAATGATCGCAAAGTTGGAAGAACGTGTTCGTGGTTTGGAGCATGAGTTGGATGGAGAACAACGTCGACATGCCGAGGCTCAGAAGAACTGCCGAAGAGCTGAGCGCCGTATCAAGGAGATGGCTTTCCAGGTTGAAGAAGACCGTAAGAACCACGAGAGAATGCAAGATCTGGTTGAGAAGTTGCAACAAAAGATCAAGACATACAAGAGGCAGATTGAAGAGGCGGTATAGAAGATAATAATACGATTTTGTCATGTTATGTAAAATGTCAGAAGTTTAACCACAGTCGTAATTTTCTATTTTGTAGGAAGAAATTGCTGCACTAAACCTGGCGAAATTCCGAAAGGCTCAACAAGAGTTGGAAGAAGCTGAAGAACGATCTGACTTGGCTGAACAGGCCTTGGGAAAACTTCGTGCCAGGGGTGGACGTGCTGGTTCAGCAGCGAGAGCTGTAAGCCCTGTGGTAGGTTAATGTTAAAAGCTCCGAAATAATATACCCATGATATAATGATTTTTGAAAAGTGTTCATTCTACATTTTTAAATTCCATACATTTTAAAGCATGTAGAAATATGCCATTTTTATTCTAACAAACGCTTTCCATGATAATGTGACACTATTATACAGTCGTATCCAAGACCGCGCCAGTGAAACAGCACAAACACAAAATGATGACGCATTTAATTATTTAAGGAAGTAAGTTTCACACAATGGGGTACTTCGAAATTTTGTTGAAAATAGTTGTAGATATTTTTGCATACAGTTTTTAAAATGCCAGATACAAACATGTGTGCTCCTTTTATTTTATTAACTGATGACTTAATCAGTGAAGTGACCCCAACACCAACACATCCGTTGAGTATCAATTAGTCTTTTTAGCCCTTTTGTAGCTACCCTTTATATCCTAGTTACGTTACGTAGCTTTAGTATGTTAAATACCTTCAGTAGAACTGATAGTTGTATGCATACATTTTGATTTTGTGTGAATTTATCAATTCAGTACTTTAGATTTCTACTAAACTTAAAGGATTTTAGTTAATCATATGTAGTATTAATTTTGTGGATTATAAATTTCAGCATCGTGCACCTCCCAGGATTCCAGCCGCTTCGGACTTCCTCCGTCCCTTCGACGACTCCGAGGCTTAAACTATCCACAACAACATTATAATTATGCTACGCTACATATTTTTCTCATTTTATTCTGTAATCAAAACGTAACTGTCAACTCATTCTGTAACTTTATCTGTTGGGTTTTAAAATTAAATCATCCTTGTTGTGTTAGCTGTAGTTGAGTTCTTTGAGTTAATCGTTGTTATTATTATAATGCTGATCTTATTATTGTTATTGTATTGCTGTATATATTATCTTTTGTTTTTTTGCCAAACCCAAAGCGTACAATCTACTTTGGGCCCAAAAACCTACATACCTTCTTATGTTGAGTTGTCTAGTCATATGATTCAATAAATCGTTCGCTGCGTTTGATTTCAGTCAATTATCAAGTTGTTAAAAATCTTCCTAGTCTCACGAAAATGCTGCACCCTCCATATTTCCTTAATGTTACAACAAATTATCTTCATGAAAAATTTGATCTGTATATAACCTAATCAACTAATGCGAAAACTTCTCGTTGTTTAGACAAAAATATGCAAAAATATTTGGACTTAAATTGGGCATGATTTTTGGACAATTTATTCATATCCAAGGTCGAAACGAATACTCACTGAAGTAATTTAGTTTCAGCTACACATTTTTTTCTTACACATCATAAAACGATATCAACTTCACTAAATAATTGGCATACGTCATTAATATATGTGCCTATGTATTTTGGTGTAGATTTCAAATCGTCCCAAGCAATTTTATACACAATTTCAAGAACTTGTTGTTCTTCTACGTACAGAACTATTTATTATAACAATTATTTATACATTTCTATTCTAATATCCCATTTACTACTCAATCTTGACCGGCTAAAAATTTCGATAAAAATCCTTGGGGCTTTGGCTCTATTGTCTCTTTGAAGTAACTCATTATGTGACCTTTCTGTTTCCATATTTCCACTGTTTCTTTCAGCTCCATTTGACCCTATGAATGAATAAAAATATATAAATTACAACAAGCTTCATAATTAGTAAAACAAAATTTTAAATAAATAAATAATTAAAAGTATGAACCTTGATGACTAGCATATCGATAACCCGAATGTCTTTAACGTGTTTGTTTTTTTCAAATTCTTCTCGTAGCTTCTTCCTACATTGTTCTACAGTCTTCGGGATGTCGTAGTCCATAACTGAAATTAAATTGATGAAATATCATTGAGATTTTTAATTGAAGCTAATTTCAAAAATGTCATATAATGTGATAATAAACTGCAAAACATGAAAACCATTTCATTCCTAAAGTTTAGGACCTAAACTCATAATCCGTAATTCCAAATTCAGGTAATATGAAAAAATAAATATTTTTGCCAATGCCAAAGTGATCGGAAAACCATCGATAAGCACCAACAGATAACATAATAATAAGGGATTAAAGAACAAGAAGAAGACTTGCCGACATAAGGCATTTGCCGATACCAAGCCTTGTACAAGTTAAGAGCTCGTCTACGGGCATCAGTTTTATCCAAGGAGAGAAGAGGCCGAACTTGCCTTGACACACTTTTCACAACCTTTGACCCCGTGCCACTTCCAACTGAAGCCATTTCGAGGCTTTTTATCTATTTCAAATTTAATTTACACTTTTAAAAAATTTGGAATTTTGCACTCTTTACCTTCAGAAAATAGCGAAAAAACTTATTTTTGTTTAGTGAAAGAATTTCGCGATTCCCCCGTTGAATTTTTGTAGAATCAAATGGAATTTTTTCCCGGGAAATTGAAATGTGTGCAAAAATATTTTGTATAAAGAGTTGGATGAATCGAAGGCTAAAAGAGAGGAAAAGTTCGCGAATTGTGATGTGATAACAAAAAACATGTAAAGCGATAACGAAATAAAAAGTGAAATTGACAGGGTTGGGTTCAAGTGCTTCTATTTTTTTGTATTTTTAATGGTTATGACAATGAGTTTCGCTTTCGCTTTCGCTACATTCAATTTAAATTGGTGATTTGTTTGTTGATCGATTATCGAATCGGGCTGTAAGAAGTAAAGTCATCAGTATCCGTTCTGAACTTTCTGAAGTACGGTCAACGGTAGGGCGTATGTAAGTAGTTAAAAATGATCATTCTACTTATTTATGAGTCATTATTAATAAACGCTTAATTAATGTTGATTGTCAAATGTAGTAACAATTACATTTATTTAATTTGTAATTGTTTTACTTTTTGCAGTACCTGGAGACCTGCATGTGATAAACAAATAAATACGAAGTCTTCAGTCGTACAAAATGGATGCTCTAGAAGAGATCAGACGGCGTTTAGAGTCACAGATAAACGAATTTTTTAATCCTTACACATCCAATGAAAGGAAACGCCAAATCGAATCCATGTTAGAAAACTTCTCGAAGCAACCAGGATCGTGGAAACAAGCTTTGTACTTTTTGTCTAGACCTGAATCCTTCTCCAATGAGTACTTAGTCATGTATTGCTTGAGTGTTATAGAAAACACTGTGAAAGGTCGCTGGCTCAGCATGAATTCCCAGGAGCAGACGGAACTTCAGTCTACATTGTATTCATTTCTTATCCAACACTCTGCATCTTCATCACATCATAAATGTCCTAACTTTGTTAGAAATAAGATTATAAAAGTGCTGACGGATGTAGGAAAGTTCTGCTGGCCACATTCAAGTCCTGATTTTCTTTCAAATGTTTTGCAGGTAATACCAATACGTGACTGTTTTTTAATCGGTCACATATGTTTCAATTATAAAATTGGATTATTAAATTGAGTTTCTGCATCGCATATGTTTAGGTAACATCAAACGATGATACAGTTATAATTGGTCTTCATTTTCTCAAAACCATTTCCGAAGAATGGTCCAACTGCAAGGATGAAGTAAGCACTGATCGAAAACTGGAACTGAGAATTCTCCTTAGCAGAGACGTTAGACAGATCTTTGATTTGCTTGAACGTAAGGAATATGATTTCATCATTTATGTATTTTGGTTTAGTGCTTGTTAATGAGAAATTTCTATATATTTGAAAACGCCTTTAGAAATTCTGCGTGCCGGACTTAAACATTTACCTGACTCAACCAATTCTTCAAGTCATGGATCCCAGAAGTCTTGCACTCAATTAAATCCTGTTTTACATGAAATTATTGCCTTAGCTTTGGAAACAAGTGCTCACTTTTGTTCGTGGGTTCCTTTGGATGGAACTACTCCGCAAAATAATACAAACTCTCAAGATAAAACTGTTCCTTTTTCTATTGAGTTTTTGCGAATTTTGTGCCAATACGTTCTAGTCAGTGCTACTGTTTGCGTGGTAATGCTTCATATATAAATATTTAAGTCATTTCATTGACTTAATTTTAATTTTATCAATTTTTAAATGTTTTTTTGACAGACTGAGAATTCTGGAGTAGAAAATCTCTCAATTTTATCTCTCAATGTACTAAACGAACTTCTTTATCGAAAATTTGTACCCAAGGACTTCGATGAGCATCTAAATCTTGTAGCTGGGTTTGCAGTAGATTTACTTTCTAAATTGATGGGAACGGGGCGCAACTTTACTGTTCAACAACACAAGTATAAATAAACAAACCTTTTATTAATAAGCAATTTTATGAATTTTTGGTTTTCTTAATCCTAAAGAATTATTTTTAAAACACAGGTACCTAGACAAAGCAATTGAGTTCATGTGCCTAATAGCAAGTTCATATTTCTTCCGATATGACCAAGCAACATCTAAAACATTTACATCTCTTCTACTGCCCTTCACATTCGCTCAAGCTGAAACAGTTTTTTATTATGAGTGTTTAGAAATTTGGAAACTCATTTTGGACCACCTTATCTCGGAAGTGCCGTTCATAAATATAACAAATAATCGGGAAGATTTGTTAGATAATTTTAAGCCAGCTTTTCTGGATTTGGCATTGGGTATCGTTACCAGTTCAGCTAAATTCGATCTGCTTGAAAGTGAAGAATATTGTGATGACGAGGTACATGTTATGATACAATACAATGTTAATTACAATCTGTCAATCAAATCTAATATCAAATACTTGATAAAATCTTTTTTTCATGCAGGATGACGAAGAAATGGAAGTCCTTAGTCTTTCAAAAAACATTGATGTGCTGGTCAAAATTGGAGAGCTGCTTCCATCGGAGTCACTAGAAAGAGTTGTAAGTGCAACTTAAAACTTAAAATTAAAAGTCAAAACGCGAAGAAAGAATGCGAATTAAAAAGTATATTGTTGTTTCATAGACCTCCACTTGGACTACATCTTGCCAGTATTTTGCAGAATTGCAATCCAAACTCGCTCATTCAAAGACTGAAATATCGATAGATAACCAAATAGATGTGCAGCATTTTAGTTTTGTTGTTCAACTTATCGGAAGGTATGTTTACCAAAATGCTGTTAGTTTAGTCATTTTTTTTAATACAAAACAACCGGAGAAATAAAATTGGAAGTTTTTTTCTAGAATTGCTGAGATATTTTATGGAGAGGTGTTCAAAAACGAACTAGAACTTGGCAAAAATTTGTCTCAACAACTCATCGGGTTAATGTTGATTTCTAAAAGTTTTTATTTTGTGCAATCTCCTGAAGTTATAATCCAAGCGTAAGATTAAAAATTAAAAGTTTTTTATTTGCAATTATTAGGTATATGTGTAAGTTATTCCATAAATGTAAATTGTGACTATTCATATTTTAGGAATTGTGAGATTGTTTATTCCCTTCGCACCTGGACTTACTGGCTCGGGAGATACTACTCAGAAATCATCCTCGCAGACTGTCCTCCGTCCGAACAACTAAATTTTTACGAGATGCTCAGCGTTTCTTCAGATGTTCTTTGTTTCTGTTTGGATAATCGAGCATCAATTCATCCTTCGATTCTTCTTGCGAATGCGAACTTTTTTGCAACATTAGTCAATTCAATACGCTCACCACATATTTTCCATCGTCCTTGGGTCCAAACGCTCATCGAAAAAATTCACTCATTGAAAGACTCCCTTGAGACTGATAGCTTTAGAGTTTTAAACAAAGCTGTTGCATGTCTTCTCCTCCTGCCATGGCAAAGTATGTCGGAACAAGAATGGGACAAAAGAACTTTGTTGTATAACCAGTTTATGAAAAATGTCATGGGAGAAATGATGGCTTCAACTAGTGAACCAACAAAGCTCGTTTCATGGATTCATGTTTTAAATGATCAACTTGATTTGCTGACCACGGAATGTGGAAACTCGAAGAAGATTTGCTGGGGTGTTCTAAGGGAATTTGTTGAGTTTATGCATAAGCTGATTCCGATGTACCTGAAACGGCCAGGTAATTCTGATTAATCATTACTTCATCGCAATAAATAACTCAAAGAAGTTTGAAGGTAGGATGGTTTTAATGTAAATTGTCGTTTATTAACCGTTCAGGTGTAAATGAAGAAATACTCAACTTTTTTCTGAAAATTATGGAAGTTCTTCGTCAGCAGGCAGGTGCTCTATTTTTCGAAGAAACTGTTAGGATATTTCTGAATTTATTTACGTCTGAGAACATCATTAATGATCTCATGAAAGAAACTGAAACCTCTTCCCCAATTGTAGTTGAAAAGTAAGTTTGACTATTCGTAACTTTTAAATTCGTTTAAACAGTTGATTAAAATCTGAGCTTTTTAACACAACATAAATCTTGGCAGGTTTCTACAAATGCTTCAGTTTATGGTTAAAGACCCTAGTCCATCATTCAAGAAATTTCTCTCTGACTGCCTTTCAGTAGCGCTAGACCATATCTACCCAATTTTAGCTCAAAGGACAAGTCCAGATGTTAAAATCCCATTCTTTCAATTCATAAGGGATGCTGTGAATTTCCGGTGGAATTACTTCTTTCCTGGTTTCTTCTACAGTGGTCGCTCAGCATCAGGGTCTCCTTCTCCCCCAGTGTCAGAAGAAGAAGCTGAAATCAGTCGAAGACTGTATCAAATGTTTGAAACCATTGGCCAATCCTTCCTCCAGTCAGATTTAGAAGTGTTTCGATTCAATCTAAACACCTTATCTCTTTGGAATCAAAAACATCAAATTTATAGCCGGATGGCTATCGAGTCAAAAATGTTTGACGGTTTTATGGCAGTATTGGTGCAAGTATTGGCAAGCAAATCACACGATCTTCTCCGAGAAGAAATTGCTTTTAATTTGTACGAAATGTCTCTGGTAGATTTTTCAAGATTTTGGCAAGTGTTTTTGCCCGAGACGCTGCAAAAAGATTTTCCTCAACTTGGATCTGAGCAGAGGTTTACTTTAGCTGGGAAGTTTAAACCACCAAATGCCATTTCCGGACCAAATGTTAAGCGCAGTGGACGAGAAACTATTGATTGGTCAAGCTTTTCTCATACGCTGTACAAGTTTGTGGATGATTTGCGCTATTATCATTTTTGTCTTGATTGTTTGAACGCAAATGCTAATCAACCACGCCCTGATCGATCCCCTTAATTTATCTTAAGCAAGTACCAAATTTTGAACATCATCATTATAAGTTCTTTTCAAGAAATATATTATATACGATTTCGAAATATAGACTTTATATCGTAGATTAAGGTTTTGTTATTGTGATTTGTTTTATGATCATTTATTTTTCAATCTGTGTTTTGCAACTAACATACACTGTTAAAACAGAACTACAGATATATCAGCAGCGTTTTAATTTTATAATTGAAATTACGAAGATAACTTTCATTCCTAACATAATGCATTCTTGCAAGGCCAATGTTTCAAATGATTCTCATATTTTATGAATTGTCAATAAGTTATATAGTTATTAAGATGCTACTACTCGCTTATTGTTGCTTGACTGATCTGTGAATCCACTATTCATTACAATGCAATAATTAATACTAATTTTAAATTAGAAGGTGTGATATTTTTTATTGATAAAAGCATTAACCTAAATTGCTTTAGTGTTTTTCTTATTGCTCGTATAGAATGTTATTTTTATCTCAATTATTTTAGCTTTGTAAATAAATAAACGCATATGAGTTTATTGTCTGTTTTAGAATAGTAGTTACATTTTATGTTGGAATAAAAAGTTTTGAAAATATAAAGGGAACATTTGTTGTAAATAACTTCATTTCTTTATCACAGAATTGAAAGATTTTAAATAGTCCGTTTACTAAAATGAAAAAATCATAGAAACTTTTGAAGAACTTTAAAAATTTAATTTTGAACGGTTGTGATTACCACACCACAGGTCAAGAGGTAGAGGAAATTACTGCTTTTAAAAAACAATTCCGAGATTACAAATAGTAAGATCCGTAATAGGCAGCAGGATTATGATAAGCCACTGGAGCATAAGCTTCTTCATATACAACTGGAGCTGGGGCGACTGGAACGTAGGCTAAGTGTTTGCTTACGTCGCTGTAAAAAAGAGATTATTATTAAAGAATCTATAATGCATACATCTTTTTTAAAAATTTAATTGACTATAAAACTGGGAGTTGAATGCGACAACGTTAGAATATTCTATTGACATCATTTTTACATTACATCTTAGACACACGTGAAAAGAGGAGGAGGTTTTACTGGTCACGATTAAATAAATTAAGTAATTTCGTTTTAACATACTTCCTGGAAACAGCAACAGATGAAGAATGTCCATCTTGGTAGGCGTATGAAGTAGCTTGATTTCCGAGGGCGTCTCTCAAAACCGTTGTTTGCTGAGAAGCTGCTGGAAAACTGTAAAAATAATGTCCAGGTCTTCCTGAAGCTATTGCAACCACTCCCAAAATTACAATAAGGACCTACACAAAAAATAAGGGTCACAAATAATTACACAATTCTTCTGGAAATCTGAATTTGTATTAAACTTTTATAAAAACTTACGATGGATTTCATAATGATTGAAATTTATGTTTCTTGAGAAATTTATAAAAAGCTAAAGAATTCTTTTGGAATTTACAGTGCAGTGGATTCTTATCAAATGATAAATTTTTCAGGAGACTCTCCAGTATTTATACTTTCAACTGTGACTTTAACATTAAAAGGGTTTAGTCGTATTGTTAATAAATGATTGATGCCGTAGGTACACAATTAGTATTAAGATCGTGTGGTATGTTGTTTCTAGCGTATGAAATTGAAATTGTAAAAATAATTTACAGAGGCTAAAAATCCTATGGGCAAGCCCACATTGAGTTTGTAGTTTTTTCAGTCTTGATCTTCCTCCTTATTATTACAAGGCAGTATTATCATTATATTATATTTCGTGTTCATATTTTGCATTATTTTTAATAGTATCACACCACAAGTAACGTAATCGTAATACCAATCTCTCACTTTTTTACTGACCATGAAAGGATGAGGGATGAGAAATCATGGGATTCTCCATAAAACATCTAATGCATTTGTTTAGTTGTAAAAGTAAACTTTTATTCTTTTAATAGATAAAAAATATTTATGTAGAGATGGGGATATAAGAGTACGTCATTCAATACTGAAAAATGAAATGTGAGATATTGTTTTGTAATTTGTGTAGTTTTGTAGATGAAAATTGCAAACAATTAGACGATTTGAATGATTTTTACTATAGTTATGCGTTCGGCATTTTGTTGAGGTCGTTAATTTTCTAATAGATGCTTGGGGGAATTAATTTTTATATTAAGTCTGAATGTTTTTATTAATTTTTATTTATAACTTTTATATATGCTTAAGGTGAAGTTTCAAATTTTAAGACATTTTTAAGCAATTTGTATTCCATAAAAAACAGATAGTAATACAGCATGATTGAAAGTTTAAAATTGTAATATTAACGAGATAAGTTAAAATATGGAATTCACACACGCATAAGATTTGGTATGGTTCAATAATCCAGGTTTTATTCTAAAATTACACTAAAACAACTTGCTTTAAAATGGGTTTTAAGGAAAATCACTGATAATGCTTCAATCTAACTTATAATCAAGATTGACTCATTTATTAACACAATTTTAGATGTTCAAATTGTAGTTAAATTAAAACAGTTCTCTGGAAATAGAAGAGTTCACCTGCTATGATTTAATCTCATTCCATTCGTAAAACCTTTACTTGAAATATAAGATTCCCTTAGGAGTGTATTTTAACTTTAACGATAATTATGATGTAAACCATAAGTTTTATTTTATTTTATGCGTAAAGTCAAATTCTGATGATCCTATTTGAATGCTGAGTTGGACCTTCAATCAAAACATAGGGTAGAATTAGAATTATAGTTTGGTTCTTATATTGCATTAGATTGGGATTATGGGCGTAACCAGGAATTTTTATCTAATTTTATTACGATCATTCAATTATTCATGTAAAGCATTGAAATTCACGATTTTAAGGCTTTTATGTATATTTAAATGGAGAATGGTCTTTTCCTTTTAGTACTCTACAGGAGTTTAATTAACGTCTAATAAGAAGGTTGGCAAGATGTGGTTATTGTACGTGGTTCAATATTATAAGTAGACAGGAGTAAATGTAGTAATTACCGTAGCCAATCTACCATGATGGCTACTTCGTACTTTACGCAGTTATGAAGTTAATTTTTTTATTAATTACAAAGGAATTACGTAGGCTAGGCATCTTTAACACTTTTTTTTAGTTGAGATGCGTTTGCACGCAAAATATGAGTTTTTTTTCCTTAAAAGTTAACCCACCTTTGTCTTTTTTAGCTTGAAATTGCTTCGCGGAAATTGTGCAGTCTGGACAATCATTATATTTTGTAAGAAGGTAATTATAGGGTTTGGGTATTATACACGTGTCGAACATTCACACGTATTACAATAAATGAGAAAAATTCATTTTATTCGTTGAATAATAAATAGTATGATAGATGTATATGTATCTTTTAAATGGATTACAATAAAAGTAAAATGAT
>JAQFZZ010000440.1:0-18592 GCA_034696405.1 Isotoma caerulea
CTTTAAAACTTAAACTTAAACTTTAAAACTTAAACTTAAACTTTAAAACTTAAACTTAAACTTTAAAACTTAAACTTTTAAACTTAAACCTATTCCAGTCCACCTCTTGGTTATACTTTTTGTAAAAGGTTTATTTGCTTTTGCCTTACTTTTTACTATTATTTCTAGTTTTGAACTCGATTCAAGTAGTACGTGTGGGTGTTGTACTATTGGCTTATCTCATACTCATGACCCGAAAACTTTCTTAAACAAAAATATGTAAATTTCACACTAAAAAATCATGTCTTTTATTTTCTCACGGTAATGGTGTCTCGTATGTAAATGTGTACCTTACGCTGTGCCTGTCACTTTCACTGTATACCCTACTACCAAGTAAAAAAGTGCAAAGAAGACTCATGAATATCTTATTTCTTTCTCTAGTTAAGAAAGAAAGGTCAAAGCCAAACTGAGTAAAAAAATACTTACATAAAGCTAAACTTATACTTATTTTTATGCACTTCTTCTGGTTCTTATAGCACCATGTTCAATTTGATACTTTAAGGTACCTCAGGACCAGTTACACTATACGTCCTTGTTGTCTCGAAGGAGATATTGTCAAGATACAATCTTCATGGAGAAGTCATTTTCATCACAATCTGGAATGAAGATTTGCAAATAAGTTGCCACCCCAGGTTTGGCTGATGCTTGTTTTTTTGTCTCCAGAAATTGCTGTCTGTAGACAAATATATGTACTATAATAAACGACCAAAGAAACACTTTCTTGTGGGATACTCATGTATGTAAATGTAAATGCAGACCTTATTAGAGAAGAATTTCCTTTTCAAAAGAATACAAAAATGAACATGGTGTGGGTGCAATTCTTGAATCATTGCATACTAAAGTACAATTTCCAATGTGAGTAGAAGTAAAATAACAATTTATGATTTAGAAAATCTTTCGATTTTTCATCTGAAGAGGAAACGATAAGCATTTTAAAATGCAGTATGCTTAAATGTTGGACACTCTTGTGAAACTGAATATAATTTGCAATACGGTTTCCATTTTATATTTTTGAATTATGAACTTTGAATAATAATATTTTAAAAGTTTTCGCTGCATAATTACTACATAAACTGAAAGCTTAAAATGTTGATACCTTTGTACAGTTTTGAATACATTTGCGGTTAATTAACTTAAGCAATGGAATCACGAAACCATAATTTCCAATATGTTAATAATAACCTTAATTCTCGTTTGGAAATCCTCAATTAAAAGTGTTTCAACAAAGCAATGTTGAAAATTACATGCATATTAAATTTACTATTTGCAAAGTGTTTTTTATTAGATCTTTTCTCTCAATCTATTTCGAAAGGCGATCTTTACACAATCATAGCTATCAGTTTACAGTTTCAGACAGAATGTATTTTTGATACAAGTCTGTCCGTGTAGGCGATATTGGTCTCGAATTTTCGTCTGCATCTCAAGTGTCCATCTAATCCTTGGACCTCTGTGCCAAATAAAAGATGGAAGGAAAGAACCAAATCCAAGAATTTGTCTTACACAAATGTCTTGGCATTATGAAACTACGCTAAGGGTTTTAATGACAACATTCAGAGAAGAATAAAGTCACATCTGGATGTAACTGGTAAAGAGACACTGAGAAATTTCTCCCCTAGAATGATGATAATTTACTCTACAAATCCTTTCGTCCTTCTTTTTTCATTTCGGTGCAAGTCAAGGCTTTCAGTCTTGCACAATTGAATTGAATTTCAGCATTCCCAGAAAAGAAGCTTTTGTTGACTACTCAGGATTAAGTTGTAGCTTATTTCGTACCGAATTTCTGATTTTGTTCGAAGAAGAACTAGCTGTAACCGCTAGTGAAAGCTCAAACTCTTTATGAATTCGAGTATATGCTGAAATTCAAGGCTTGGATCAAGGTAACTGGTTGCAATTTTAAATGTAATTTATAAAACTCATCCTTGAAGTTTGTACATCAAGCATCAGCATAAGCATATTGTCCTTTGCATTTTTCAACTTGTAAAATTACTTACACCCACAACGAATTATTCAGCTTTTATTTCTTATCCCTGCAAGGTTTTTCATTTAATTTACAAAACGAAATATTACTGGTTATTGCGCTGCTAAACTATTTGGTTTCAGTTATCTTCAGAATCTTATTTCCTTCGTAGTATTTACACAGAAAAACTATGTTTATTTGAATGATTAAACCTTGATTTCTTGATAAATTCACACAATCCGAGGACAAAGTCGATTATTTAGATTCTTTCCACGAATTTTAGTCAACAATTTTTTCATTTTATTTTATTTATCATTACCTTGAATGATGACGATGATGCTCCCTGAATTTCCTTTAAGGAAGGTAAAACTATCATACATTAAACTATTCAGAAATCTGAACTACACCATTGATGATACGATTCTTGTCCTAAATGTTAAAAAATTAAATATATAAAAACATAAAATATTTCAAAACTTTCAAAAAATCAGTGTGAGAGACACTAGTAACAGTTTAATAATGTAAGTATAGATCGGGCTAAAGAATTAACTAAAGGTATTGAAAACTAGAGCTCACTAAATAATCTAAAGCTAAATATCATCCACTATTGGTAACCGATATCGATTTGTATAATTAAAATTCTAGTACGTGCATAACAATTGTAATAATAAAAATGGTACTTCACAGGACATCACTCAACGATTACATTATTATTACACTGCAACGTAGTTCATTGCAAAAACGACTTATTGCAAAAAGGACCAAAGGTGACCATTGCATTGTCCTCTAACTAAGGATGGCCTCTTATTACATGATAGTATGCCACCAATCACACGACAGCACTTGTCAAAATATCTACCATTGCATTTCTCCTGTATTGAAAGAAATACAAGAAACAAATAGCCATTCGTTAATTATTCAAAACCTTGTGTAAACCATGACACTCTTTTGCGGTTGGGGTATTCAATCTCTAAGAAAAGGACAAATAAGGGACAAGAAACCAATTTACGTATCTATGCTTCATCAAATATAAAAACTGGAATATTACAGAATGATGCATAAATCACCTTCCAATTCTCACTTGATATTCAGTTGGACCTAAAAATTCCTAATTTTAACAAACTATTTTCTTGTAACCATAAAATTAAAATGTTATTTCTTGATACATTTGAAACTCAAGAAGTAATGCAATAGAAAGTCCAGAACAAGCAAATAATCGACTGAAAGAAAAATTTGTTAAAAAATTTCTGCACGGTTCCCCAATATATTTGCATTGGTATCCCCTTAAAATATAATTCAAGTAAATTTCAATAGTCCACAAACATAAAGGATTGAAAAATACCAATTGCGTGATGTTTGAAGTTGAAATGATATTGAACATGCGAATCCTTCATATATACAAACTTTTCTTATTTGCAGAGATAATCGACTGACTAACCTCACCTCACCTCACATAGCAATTTAATATACAATACTCACTCACCCTTGGAAAAATTACACTTTGTATATTGCCTATCATGTTGGAAAAGTAAAGCTGGAATGAAAGTTTTGTACATGCTTAGGATAAGCTTTCCCCTATAGCTAACTTAAATACCGATTAGAACCTCTTTCACCTGGCCAGAGTGAGAAGTTGTACAGCCGGAACTTTTCATATGAAATCAGTAGGACTGCAAATTATACTATACGCAAATAGTTTAACTTACTTTTCAAAAGATTCTCCACAACAATCAAACTGATGTAGAAAAGTGAACAGCAAATAACATATTTTGATTGAATTATTAGAAACTTTTATTGGCTAGTTAAATTTCGGATTTTGAACATGTCTATTCCTTTGATATTTTACCTATTTCTAAAGCACTATTTTAGGATTTAAAATACTTAGTCCCAGCTGTATACATCTAATCATACATACAGGTAGATATACAGGTAAAGTTGATACTTGGTACTGTAGCTAAATAAAGACAAGCCATGTCGGACTGACATGACAACTCTTCTACTGGCTATTCCATCCTACCTGCCTCTGTACTTTTTCTGCGACTCTCACCTGGCCAAAGTTTACTACCCGTTTTGCTACTTTGATACTATCCAAGTAGTACCCAGTAGACCTTGTTCACATCCAAAAAGTAAAATGTATAAATGGGCTCATTCTGCCTACTGCCCACTTCTCTGGTGTAACTATACTCACATACTTTTACCTTTCTCCGAACCAGCACGACTAAGTTAAATGTGTCAGGTACTGGTGAACCCTATATTACTAGAGAAAGCTTACTGCAATGTACTAGCAGTAAAAATATCCATTACTTTATTTCATTTTAATCTAAACCCCCAGGAAAATATTTCTAACTTAAATTTGCAAGACGAGCAATATCATAAAAGGTGTATGTAAAAATTTAATTCTACCCCTAAGGCTCTAAGTAACCAGTACGTAGTTTAATAGTAGAAACCAGAAAGGAAGTAGTTAGGACACAGTAAAATATATTAGCTTGGTCGACCAATTTTATTTCGTTGACATTGACATTTGTATCGTATCGCATCCCAGAATCGCACCACTCAGTCACGGGCAGCAGCGAATCGGGTGAAAACACCAAACCAATGTGAATTTCTGTAAACGAATATCAAAGAGATAACATACGCATTGTAGATTACAGACAAATGAAGTCAAGATTTTTAGTTGGTCACAAAGGGAATTCATTTGACAGCAGTGAGAAGATTCATTGAGGTACAGATAATATACATAATTAAGAATAAGTGTTTTATACTTCGGAGAATAACAACCTTCGTGTAGTGTGTGCATAATTTATACATTTTGTGCCTTCTTCAGTGCAGTTATTCAGTACTTTTAGTAGAATGGCAGATGCTCAAAGTACTATTTGGGAGTTTTTGAAAACCTTTTCAAATAAGTTCTCCATTTCGGATTTAGTCAATGGAAATGAACGAAGGGGTAAGGAACATTTTATTTTGGCTTTATTATCAGTGCATGCAAGTATTTTGGCATTGATTTTTTTCTCAAAATGTTTCTGTTTTAATTGGGTAAGTGCTAAGTGCAATACGGAATGAGGTGAAAGTAAACTTTCTCCAAAAAATGTGAATAGCTTTTGGCACACAAAATAGGCAACAAGAATACTAAAATTTAATAGACATCTACAACAGGCAACGTTATAGGCATTTAAATGAGTTTAAAACCTTACTATGCATATTAATAGAAACAATAGAAAAATTTGTCATGAAATTAACATTTTACTAGCTGTCCTTGCACTTTTCTGATATTATGACTTTTAATAAACAGATTGAGATAAGCCACCAAAACACAATAAAGCTAATTTAAATTCTTATAGGAAACGGTGCAAAGACAAGAAAGAACGTAACCTACAACCGTTTACAAACTCATGACAAAGGAGATTTTTTATCTTCATCGAACCCACACCTTCTAGACATTGTCGGAGGAGGGAAAGAGCCATCATCCACAGAAAAAGATGACAAGTTAGGACAAAACAAATCTCATGCAACAATAGCAACAACAAAAGGAAGATTTCTCTCATCAAACTCTTTAAAGGGCTCTTCTTCAAGAGGAAGTAACATGAGTTTCAGTGCAACGACAAATTCCAACAACTCGAAAGAAGACGGCGGCGGTGGTGGACTAACAGCAAGGAAATTTACTTTCCCCTCTCGTGTCGCAACCTATCAAGAAGATGATGCTGATGGAGAAACTGATCTTGACAAGAACAAGAAAAAGAACCACCGGTTTGGACATAATCATAATCATCATCATCACCACCATCAAGACCATCCTGAGGACTCTGATGACAGTAACTGGATTGAATGTGGAGATGATGATGACGATGAAGATGATGGCAACGAAAGTGACTTTGCTGCAGAGGATGAAGAAAATAACAGACGATGTGGTTACTGCGGATGTGAGAAAAAATATGCAATTACCACTAACAAATTCTTAGAGTAACCAACTACCAACTTTAAGTACCACGTTAAAAGTACCTCTTCAAGTAATGATAAAATTATAATCATAAAATAGAAAAGGGCAAGTTGCCGCACTACTAATATGTAAGTTCTTTCACACACGTCGGATAAAGCCATTTTACTTTAGTACCGGTTCAAACTTACAATATTAAATGGAAAATTATATTAGGACTTTTAGTCAGTATTGATAGTACACCCTAGGCAATTTTGAAAATAACTATTTCCAGAGTTATGTAATTTTATTCTTCGATGCATGATTTTGATAGGATTGATTGAAGTAACTTTCACCCTGTCTGCGTCTTGGAGAAAGCAATTGTCTCAATGCACCCCAAGTTACTATTTTTGGAACATTCTTGCAGCTCGAAACGATTCTTAGAAATCGTATTATCTAATAAAAATCATGCGGGCAACACGTTTCAAAATTCCTAAAAACTTTTAAAGTATGATTAAGATAAGTCATTTTTGAAGTCTAAAATTCGGTCGGGCAAAATCTCATTAGATCATTAATTGTCTGTCGGCCAGATGAAGACTGTACACGACCTTTTATTGCGTGGTATAACATGTAACTAAATTATTCTTTGAATATCACTAACCACGGCACAATTAAGGGAACAATCCACGCACAAACTTACATTATGCCTTATAATTACCTAAGAGAAAGTAGAGAAAGCACTTAACATTAAGGAAGCAATGTACGGGGTAACATAATACTGATGACCTTTATAACTGTATATTATACTGATGCTTGCGACCTTAAAATGTTCTGTTATAATATGCATTTGTCAAAGTCAGTTACGACTTCGTTTAACCTGTCAAGGGAAATTAATACAAGGCGTAATACTACGTGTCAGGTGTGTGTCATACAGTCCTCGTAAATTACTTTACACCAAAAGCAGAGAAGGAAACCTTGGATAACTACTATGTATATAATATCATGTGCCTTGAACACGTACTAAACTGATTGAAATCGTTGAACATGCCACAACTTATCATAAGCAGAAGATGAGGTCACGTCATTCCATGGTCATAAAGGATGATGATGTTTTTCTCAAAGTTTCAAGTCCACGTCACAATCACAACTCATGAACCCCTTGTTATCCTTACTGTATACGTAACATACCCACTATATTGATGTACTTATCTACTTGAACTACCTTTACCTTTTGTGCCTACTTGTATTGAAAGCTAAAAACTGTACATCATAATCGTGATAAATGATTCTTCTGCGGAAGATAAAAATGGCACCTCTTTAATTAATGTAATAAATCATGTAATATAATATGTAAGATCTACGTGGTTTCAAATAAATTACAGTCACGCCCAAGACAATGACTTTTTGGAAATTTTCCGTGTCAACTTAATCAAGCATTCTCATTTTAGATTCTAAACGGGATCTGTTTGTCTAGGATGATCTTTAGTCTTCCAAAAAGCTAAAGCCATAGGTGCATCCCGAAGAAAGATGGGTATAAGTATCCGGTCGGTAGTTGTGACCGGAATTCAGAATGTCTGGTCAATAATTTGACAAAACGGCTGAGGCTCACAGGTCTCAAAGTTTGATGTAAAACAGAAATTGATAGCAATTACGATAAAAGCTAAAACCTGATGAGAAAACTTATAAAGTTGATGGGGCTAATTTAAGTATTCCAGACTGTTGTTTGTCGATTTACCCAGCATGGCTCGAGTGCCACGCTCCAACTTCCACGAAAACAATAATAATTAAAGTGCCTATTTGATGAAATAAACATGCAGGTAATTTGGTTTAGTTTCTTTTTAGCTTTTTATTCAGTCTGATCTGGAAAAGCAATTTCCAACATGGGTATAATTAGCCTGCAGATAGGCAAAAAATTACAGGTTCCGGAAAAGATTGTAAAACTTAGCATTACGAGCTAACCAAAAAAAACGAAAATAAATTACATACGACATTTAGAAATCAACAACAACACGAAGATAAGATTCTAAATGAACATTAACAAGAAATCGCTTTAACGTCTTATAATACGAAGTCACAGTTCGTCTCACAATAAGTCATACATTTCAAAAAGATCTAAATTAGATAATCTAAGTAAATCTAATCTAATACGTTTTTTTGAAATCATAACAATTTACTGGTCCATGAATTCGTCTTCGTCTCTGATGTCAGAGGAGTCCATGAATCCGGCAGTGACAAAATGTGAACCGTCTCGATCTCTGAAACTGTTACTCAGCTCCATATCGATAGAATCTTCATTATGGTGGGAGTTTGACCAATGGGAAGGACTTCGTTCTTCCTTTTCTATTTTTACTTCTGGCAAGTATGCTTCATAGACACGATATGATGAGTCTACCCACTTCCTAGACCTAAACAGATAATCCAATTATATTTAAAGATTCTTGTGTCTTCGAAAATGAGAACTACCTTTCCATGATTAAAATTCTAGGAATTACCTTGGGAGGAGAAAGGGGTCGAATGGAAAAAAGGTTTCAAGAGTATCGCTAGCAGCACCTACAGTGTCCATCGCTGTCAGACTGAGGGATTCTCTAACAGAAGTGGGTATAGTTGCACGCTGATTCCTTTCGAGAACTGTCCGGCAGTAAGAAATCTGATGAGTGTGAGCTGCGTTAACGAAAGCAACTGCAACAGGCTCGACAATTGCTTTTAATGGATTTAAATCACAAGTAACCAGTCTTCCAAGATTGAGAGTCCCTGTAAACGCCGTGCCTGCAAAAAAACGATATAATTGATCAGCCTCTTTCATAAAGATTAAATTTTGTTCATAAACTTTACAGTGAAATATATTGAAAATAATAACCACAACTTACATTTCTTGCTACCAATCAAGTCTTTGTTTCTAAATGCAAAAACATAAAAGATCGCTTGACAGACAGCATAAAATGGTCCGTGCGTTTGAATGTTAACACTTGACCAATGGGAATTTTTCACTCGTTGATCAACATAAATATTCGCCCACTCTGCCATTCTGGTTAACCATCGCTTTAGAATTCTGTAATTACGCAAATACAAATTCAATTAAAATCAAAGTAAAAAAAGATTAAAAACGCAAAAAACAAGAAAGAGTTGTTTACTTGACTGAAATGCAAGTTCCCCTAGAAAGGATGCCTGCAATATACGCCATAAACTGCATTCTAAGAATGACTGGAGTGTTCACATTTATTGCACGCTTCCACAGGAACTCCAATAGCTTTTGAGCATAACTAGGTTGCACGTTAATAAGGTAAAAGTAAAGAAACTGTACGTGGTTTACACCAAAGCTTGGAATAATTTCCATTTCGAAAACGTCGAACATGGAATCATAAAAAGAATCCAACTCTTGCTCAGCGCATTCATTCACGATTGATTGTAAACACTCAAACACTAAAGATAGACACAAATCCAGAATGTTCACTAATTGCATTTTTGAATTTGACGACCTTCCGATTAGAGAATTGAGAAATTGTTCTTTATCAATCTTCACATCAATACGATTTCCATCTTCGCCTTTAACTTCTTCAGAAAATTCCTCCTCCTTAATCATTTCATTGAGAGCTTCTACTTCTTCTCTAGGAACGTTGACGTCCATACGACTTAGTCTGAAAATTTAATATTTCTATTTATTGGCAACAGTTTTTCAAAATTTAAATAGACGGAATTCAAAATCGACAGACTCACTTGTGAATGATAAGCTGCAAAATTTGGCACTTAAGATGGGGAGCGTACTTCAGTGTGTCTAGTAAATTTTTAACGTAACAATAATGCACAAACGGACTTCGTCCCAACATGTAAGGATATGAATTTCCCATCGTCTTCAAGCAGCTTTCCTTTATTCTGGAAGATAAAAAATGCGATCGTCTCTTAGACAAAAACTTTTAAAAATAAATACAATTTCCGTATGAAATGTAAAGGCATAAAGTACCTTGGAAAGGCTTCTAATAATTTCTTCAGGTTACGATGGGCCACATCAAACACTTTCTGGTCAGCAATAGGAATTTCATCTGGATTAAAGTTATCGTAAGAGGATGGAAGAAATTTTCGAATTAGAGATTGCAGAACTGTTCCAGCATACATGGGTCGAATAACAAGCAATTCTGAGATAAAATCTTCAAATGCTTTCACCACTTTTCCTGATCGAGAACACCAATTTGCATCCTGAAAAGATAGATAAATAACTCATTAAGCAAATTGACCATTCAATCAAGATTTTTTGATTGAACTCTTATATTTAATAAAAAAACAAAAACTTACCAAAATCTGATGCACCAAAATGGTCATCTTGTCATCCAGCATTTCCACATTTTCCTTCAAGTTTTCTATCAGTTTTAACATTGTCTGGTCCTAAAAATACAAATCGCATAGAATGTAGATTCATATAGAATTCCAACCCCAAAAACTGTCAACTATAAAAAATTAAATTAAAAAAACTCACATTAATATTTCCCCACTCATTCATACAACTAAGAAGTCTTTTCAACTCTCTAGTCTTCTGGACATTATTAGTATCCGTAGAAAATAAGGTACTTTTCATCCTTGGGATCATTTCTCCAAGGAAGGCACTATTGTCAACGGGTACTCCTTGGGGTTGAGGTGGTCCACTTCCAGCAGATCTTCGCATAACCGTCCCTTTATCCTCTCTTTTACTGCCAACAGGAAACCCTGATGATGGTGACCCCATAAGGGTGGGGGCAGGCATACTTTTCCTTCCGATAATTGTAGTGCCATTACTATTTTTATTATTAATAGCTGAGGATGAGTTTGATTCAGCAGGTTGACTACTGTTTTGAGATGCATTTAACATGCTCAATTCCTTCTTCCTTCGTGCAAACATTTTATTTCCTCAAGAAATGGTGTTTTAACTGACAAAAGAATATAATATGGTACTATTGATATTTCGTTTTTAAAGTTTAAACGCATAATATGGTATCCAAAACTGCAGTTTTGAAGTTTCTTCCACCCTTTCCACTTTCAAAGGGATTCCGAAATTCCAAGTTTTTCTTCACGTCCCAGTTCAATACTAATTTCAACTTTTAGTTCAGCTTCTTAATCTAAAAAACAAACATAATACCGATTAATCAATGTGAAATACTGAAATGGAAATTGTACAAGGACGTACTCTGTACTATGTAATAATGTAATATGTAATAGACTACATATTTCAGATGACAATTATGAATAACAATTACAAATTATGAAATATATCTTACAGTGTACAGCTTTTATGTGTCCTGTGCCTGTCTCGTCGGTACTTTATAAAATGATGAATGTTAAATTAAACGGCAGTGTTAATCTTCTTTAAGTGAAGATTCCTTTACAAATCTCAACCATCAACGTTTTTAAGTACTTTTGGATATTTAAATGGCCAAACATCTGGGGAGAAAGTTTTATATTGAAGAAACAAAAGCAATTTGATCCCTTAAAGCCCTCCAGACTGTGCACTCACTCACTCACATACATTCACTTAGGTAGTAGCAGATTGCATGCCCGATCTGATCTCACATTGCACATTGTCCTCGGTCAGAATCGCATTTCGAGCCACTTCCTCCATGAGCGGTCATCATACTCTGTCATAATCCGTACCTTTGTAAAAAGTTTCAAAATTTTTAAACTTTTTGTTCCGTTAAACATTTTAAGAAAATTTAGTTAATTTTTAAAAAGATTTTTGGGGCTATTCATACCTTACATACACATTTTTGTAATAGAATATGACTATGACAGAAATCAATCGATCTCAAATCGAACACGTTTTGAAACAGTTTGACCTACAGGAAAGCCAAAGGGTAATTAATCGTTTTATCAAGTCATCAAGTGTTTCAAAGACTAACCTTGTCATCGTTTACTGCATTTACATCCTTCGGAATACATCCGATTTTGTACAACCCATGCCCATGCCCATCCATCAACCCAAGCCCAACACTCCCTCCACTGACAAAGTATCATTTATGAATGGTCCTTGAGGCCCCAAAATGCATCGTATTTACGACAGTACATCCCTGCAAAGACGTTTTTCTTTGATTCCGCATAATTCCCATTCATAAAACCAGAGTCATCTAATGCCTATTCACTTTTTTGTCTTTATTTAAATCTGAGAGTTATTTAAGGAGACTAAAACCTGCGAAAACAGAAGGGCAAAACCCGCGGTAAGTCCTAACCTGCCGGATTTTATTATTGGCCTTTGGACGGACGGAAAAGAGCTGGAGAAAAAAAGCTCTTGAAATTGTTTCGAAATTTTTGCACATCCGGTTTTACAACAATTTTTGATTTCTTTGTAAAAAGTTGGGACGATTCGTTTTTTTTTAAATTGGCATTTCCGGAAGTAGTGGCAAGGGCAAAAAAGGTTCAGAATTCATAACCGGCTGGAGAATCGCAGTCGGAGTGTGGAGTGATTTTTGAATTTTTTGAACGCTTTTAGAATTTGTGATTTGGGGCTTTGGTTTGTTGTTAAGGTAACTGTTAAACGATTTTGTTATTAGAAAGGCTCTTGCTTTGACTTGAGTAAAATATTTCTAGAAAATTGTGAATTCACCCTGTGCACTTTTTAATTGTTTCAGGCTTCAAAAAGTCATCACACCGACGACCCCACCCACTTCGGACATTGACCAAGTCACCTACAAGTGCTCTTGGACCCCATCCACTCATCTCATTTGTGTTCTTTCTTGTTCAGTTAACACATCATGGTTGCCCTTCGAATGTTTGGTGCACGGGCTGTTGTCCCACTCCATCGCAACTTCCAGGTCAGTTTCGACCTTTTGTGTTTCACTCTTTTTTAGACCAACCTGTCAATTAACATTATTATTTCATTTCAGTTTCACATCACACATAGCTGTAGTGTGTAGTGTCTTTTTTGTACGATTAAATTAGGACTGGCAATTTGGGTATTTCGTAATTGTGAATTTTAGCTACAAACTTTTGTACAGTTAATTTCATTTTTCTATAGTTTATTCGTCAGTTTATAAAATTAAATTTATTCGTGTGGCTGTAAAGGGTTTAAACTTTTCATTTGTTATGCTTTTGTGATCATACTATTTACTATTGTCATGTCTTATACTTAATATAGCAATACAGCAAATGAAAGTTTTACGTTTTAGTCATTTTGGTACATGGCTTTCTGCAGAGGTTTGTAAATTTCACTGCCAGTTTTAATTCAAAATTTTGAGATGGTTACTTAAGCTACGTGTACATCGATGAAACTGAAAGTTATTGCATAATTTATTTTGCGCTTTTCTGTCTGAAGGTCTGGTTAATATTTAACAGTAATTAACAAAATAACTGCTGAATTAAATGACTTTTGTTTTGAATTTAAGATGTCAGGAATTCGAATGCTGTCAGGAGCTCGCTTTCCAGTCTTTCAGCAACACAAAAACCGAGAAGAACCTGGGTAAGACTGCAGTCTGAGAATTTTTAATTGAACAAGAGTTATTCATCATTATTAAATTTATTTTGGTGTTTTGTATATAGGCATGGCTTTAGAGGCTGCGTCCTGAAGCCATTTGCATCTCGAGGCTTCGCATCATACCCTTCAGGTTCTGGGTAAGCGTAGATAAAAAGATTATAACTCACTTCCTACTGATTTTGTTGAATTTTCATAATGGATATTCTGATATTAGATCTGGAAAGGGAAAAAATTGGCTTCTGGCTTTTGGAGCTGCCGTAATGGGTATCGGTGGAGCAACTTTCGCCTACATGCAGACAGATGATGGTCGACTAAAGAGCACCGAAGTTTTCACGTGGGTTGAAGAGCTCGTGGGTCTAGCTCCCGCTCCACCCAAGCTCAAATTAAACGAATCTGTTCGTGTGGAAACCAAAGGCATTAGTTCGAATGCCAAACCTAAAGATCAATCAGAAAAAACCAGCCCTGATAAACCCCTAGTCACTGAAAGCCCTAAAGAGTAACAATTTTATTTTGATACTTTAAAATAGCAGCAAAACCTGCTTGTCCCTTTGAGATGCCTCACTTCTTCCTTCCAAACTTCTTTATTTGGCCAATATATTGGCCAAATGTTATCCTTTGGTTTCCTCTACACATCCTATAAACCTATATTTTACCTATTCAATCTTGCTTATTTTGTTTATTATGTTATTATTCTTCATTGTTCGATGAATTTTTCAAACCATGCTATAATTAATGTGTTTTTAATTAAACATTGCAGTGCAAAGTGCGAAGGCTGTAAAGAGGACTGCGTTGAGAAAAAATGTAAAAACCTAATACTGCTTAAATTGTAACTGAATTCCTGTTTGATTGGCCATTGATCTTACAAAGTGTATTTTTTGTTTATTCATAATCAGGTGGCGACAGCGACTGCTTGCGTAAAATGGACAAAGAAGAAGAAATGATCGCCAAAGCTAATTCTGAACTTGAGAAGGCTTTAAAAGACGTCAAGCCCAAGGCTGTAGAGTACACCGAAGCTGCATTGAAGGTAAGCTACTTTTAAGAACAGTGATAAGAAATCTTACGAGTTTAATACTCACCTGATAAATGAATTACGTACAGGCATATTGCGAGGCAACTGAACTTGTCAAGTTGTTCATGGATAAAGTTTATTGTGCCATAGAAGAAGATAACTTAGAATCTCCTCGATTTGAAGAAGTCTGGTGTGACGTTTACGATACAGCTTTGAAGCGATGTGAAAAGGTAATTCTAATCTATTAAAATTATGGATTTTGTTGTTTTATATGTTTTCGTTATTACTAAGATTTCAATTAATTTATCAATGTAGGTGAAAGATGCCCTTCAGAAAGGACAATGCGCTTGGGAACTGTTGTGCCGCCTTCGAGAAGTGATTGAAAACGGAAAGGCATGCAAATACACATCGTGTAATCCCTTGTTGATAACAGCTGAAGAATCGCTGATGTGTGCGGAGCGAGAGCTGTTAAATGCCAAATCTAAGATGGAATGTATTCAGAGCGAGTCTCGATTGGTTGAACAGTACCGAAATGTAGTTGAAGATTTCCGTCGTGACCTCAAGGTAAGAGCTTAAAATTCTGTTAAGGTGTGATATTTTGTATAGACGATTTCTTAAACATAAATTAATCTATTTTAAGGCGGAGGTTGATTCTATGATTACCTCAGAAGATTGCAAGAACACTTTCACCGGAAATGAGTGCACCA
Organism: Isotoma caerulea; assembly: GCA_034696405.1. NCBI lineage: Eukaryota > Metazoa > Arthropoda > Collembola > Entomobryomorpha > Isotomidae > Isotoma > Isotoma caerulea. Next base: position 15,049 of record JAQFZZ010000440.1, read on the forward strand.
CCGTTATCACTCACGCTTACAAGAAAGTTCTGCGTGTTCAAAAGGAGCTCGCTCAAGTTCAGGTGTGTACTGGGCAGGTGCCCCAAAGACTTCAATCAACTTTGTGCTAAATTGCTATCAAGGTGATTTGCTAACTAACCCGCTTTGCTGGTTTTTTTTCAATTCGAAGCATGAACAATTATTAGGATCGGTACTATTCCATTTTTCTTATGGTTTTTTTGTTGCTTAATTAGAAAGTATAGTCAAAACAGCGGGTACCTAATGATATTGATGTAGCCTGAAAGTTTATTTAGTACCAATCCTCCTATCCTTAGTATTATCCTATCTATCCTATTAATGAGAGATCATTGATTTGGCATGCGAGAAATCAAATCCATATTAAACTGCTTTGCATGAAAACCTAATCGAATTTATTTATAGGAGTGTGCGGCGGAAGCAGATAAAAAACCTACGGAGAGTTGTGGTTGCTAAATCCTTGTCCTTTTTCCTGACTCTTCAAAACTTCTTCAAAATTCACAACCTGTGCTTGACTAATTGTATGACTAAATAATGCTTTCGTCTGTCTACCCTTACATCTACTTGTGCAAGTGGAATGCACGCTTTCTAAATTCAAATTATTCTCCTAATAACGTCCTGTACTCATGTCATAACTAAACAAGTCCATTTTAGCGTATCGAGGAACAATGTAAAATAAAACCTTAGATCGTACTATGTACCACGCTTGTCCTTCTCTTCTCGTTTATAATAATTGATTTATGATTACCTAATTGTAGGATATAACTTTTTGATATCAAAGTACTTTGTCCATATCCTTGTCATCCTTTCTTTATCCTAATTCAACCGATTGTCCTATAATTTCTGCTTGCAATGTAAAACCTGAACCTGCTAAAGCTAATGCTGAATTTAACAATTTAACATGTCATAAAAGCAATGATGGGTATGATAATTAAATTAGAAGTAACAAAACTGACTTGTAGGTTTTAGCTACTAGTACCCTCAGCGAAAATCCAGGAGATAGCATAGCTTCTGCTAATTATCAGATGATTCAGCGTGAAAAAGTAAGTTACCTCTAATCGTGTACAACCCTTTATAAACTTTTTGTGTTGTAAATGTAAACTCTTGAGTTTTGATTAATTTTTGTTGTGTTTGAACTTTGGAAACTTTCGAAGTATTATAAAACAACGGTGTATAATTTTTTAGATTGAAATAGAAGTTTTGTAATTAATGTTAACTTACATTCTATTCCAATTAATTTAGATGGCAACGGAGCTAAGGACGAACTTTGAACGTGACATAATTGAAGCCTTAAAAAGACAAGCAGTAGCCTACCAAGAAAACTTTGACAACCAAATCAGTGTGCTCAAAGCAGAATATGAACGAAGGCTACAACAACAGGAGAAAATTTCTGAGGCTGAACGCGTTGTGGAATTAAGAGCTAAATATGGTCAAGCCTCGGCTGCTTTGGCTGCGATCGAACAGGGAATCGAAAGTAAGTTTTAAAATATTATGCAATTATAAACATGAATCAAGAGCAAATTCTTTATCTTTGACAATGACATTTTTAGCCCGACAGGAAATGAATGCCAAGTCTCACAAGCTAAGAAAATTGTGGTCCACTTGTAACACATTATTCAGTCGAATCAATTATGCGCAGTATTACGCGGATGAAAGTGGTGCCCAATCTTATGCAAAAATTAACAAAGGTACACATGCCATTGTATTCTTTATTGAAAAAAAGAGTACTAAAATATACAGTTATTATTTATACATGTTTTACTAATTTTTGTATCCAACAGACGAACTAGTGAAGGATTTCACAGGAGATCAATTTGCGTCCCAACTGATTACCAGCCTTCCTGATAAAGTTTCCAATTTCGAAGACTTAAAACAACGATTCTTTGACAAATTAGAACCAACATGTCGAAAGACCATGATTTTGAAAGACGGAGAAAGATTAAGTTTATGGAAATACGCGTTAGGATCACTAGAGTCAATTTTGATTGCAAAATGCGGTAACTATTTCACAGCAGTTTTTAAACCAGCAAACAAATACAGATTTTGTGATATATTTGCATAACTCATTTTAAATTTTCAGATGGCGAAAGACAAGGATCTATGAAAACCTATGAAATTCTCGACCGTACTGGATTCCATTTGAAAAGAGGAGATTTACTAGAAGCAACTATTGTTCTCAACACGCTACCAGGTGAATTAACTTCTGCATTTACAGTTTTAACCAATGTAAATGATTGGAATTTGATTATAATTTTTGAAATTTTGATAAGGTTTACCTCGTCAGATAGCAAAGGATTGGATAGAAGATGCTAGGGCTGTTTTAGAAACAAATCAGACGTTGTTTACGCTTATGACTTACGCAGCATCTAACAACGTCTATTAGCCCTCTAGGTTGTTAGTAAATTTATTATTATTAAGTTATTATTATTATGTGATTTTAGTTTCCCTGTAATCGCTAAGTATACCTTCCGTAGTTCTCAAGTTCTCCGGTGATAATTTGGCTAACAGAAAACTATATTTGCTAAATTCTCAATTTTATCCATGTGCATTTATCCATGTATCAAAAAAAAAGATTGATTTGATCGCAACTAGACTTTACCATGAAATCAAAGTATCTTTCGAATCAAAAAGTAGCGTCGAATAAAAGGTTAAAAATCCAAACTAAGCAGCTCTTTCGCACTCGTTTTTTCCAGTTATACCGAATACATCTTTCAACGCTTGTTCTGTCTATATTTCAAATGTCATTCACGACTCATATAGTAAATAAATTAAGGATTTCGAATATTTCGATACTCACTCTCCTATATTTTAACTGCATGAAATACATTTTATAACGTCCGCACATATTTATGGTATTTGGTACCATCATTAACATCTGATATTGAGATTTTTGCAACTTTTCAAGCAAAGGTCGCCAGCTTTAATAACTCCTCATTCCGGAGTTATTTTGTTCCTCCCTCTGCCCCTCCCCCCTTTCATTTTCAAAGGTTGGATGGGGTTTCCACTCTTTGACCTTTTACAAACATCGTACAGTAAAAAAAACGACAACCTTGAAAAACTTGCATAAGAGAGAGAGGTAGGTGAAAGGGAACTTGAAAGATTAGTGAAAGTGACAGAAAGGAAGAAGAAAGAGACATGAAGTAGAAGAGAGTGAAAGTTGTAAATAGCGGGAGAGAAAGAGAGAGAGAGAGAGGGATATGACCAAGACCAATAGAATTCTTTCTGTTTTCCTAAGCGGGTTGTATTTTCTGCTGTGTGTGTCCAGTCTTGTTTTACTCTTCAGTCGAGCTGAACCCACCGACAGCAGAGCCGTTCTCTCTCTCTTTCCACTCAAAGGTAATATTTTATTCGCTCAATTTGCTTATCATTTTCAATTTGGTTATCAATAATTTGAATAAATAATTGCATTTTTACATTTATACTCTTGAGGTTGAATGTCGGGAGTTCTTGAATTAATTATTTGATTCGTGTTTTATAGGAGAAGAACACGTTCAACGTTTGTGTATGCCTGCCTGCACTTTGTCAGCAC
>JAQFZZ010000441.1:0-18572 GCA_034696405.1 Isotoma caerulea
AGAAATACTCGGCTAAAGAACAAGGTCTCCTGGAGTCTATTTTGCATGTGTTGCATAATAAAGTACATACTTGTACAGATTTCCCATACCTTTGGGAAGGGAGCCAGTCAACGACACTCCAATGGTAGACACAGTACTCATAATAGGTTGATTAACAAAATAAAACCCAAAAAACTTCGAAATCAATGAAATTTCTTAAAAATGAATTTCACAAACACAAGCACAAGTACGATCGACAAAGCTTCATAAAGTAAAGTAAAGATGAAGGAATGATCAAACTTTCCAGTGAACCTTCAGGAATCGAAATTCTACTACAAGAATTTCCTTTCCCTGATTGGACCCTTAGTACCTATAGATGTACACGTGCATAAGTTTATTCTACTCTCTCTGAAAATTATTGCTGAAACCTGAAAACAATGGCTCTGTTGTTTATCTAAATGTGACTCTATCTACCCTAATCAAGTATCTTATAAAATAGGACGAAGGCTCTAAGATCCTCGTCCTTTCACAATTCACTGGACGATATTAATAAACCGTCAGAATCTTTTGGTACCAGTGGAGCAATATAGGTCGGTACAGTATAATTATAAAAGTAAGTCATAAAAGTCGCGTTTGTCCGTCTAAAAGACCTAATGGGAAACTACTATAACCCTAATAGGGTCTCTCATGAGTTTTAGAAAATACTAAAATAGAGCTCTAAACAACAAATCTGTGAAAATAAGGATAAATATGAGTTTCTGGTGGTGTTTTAAAAAAACACGACTCGACCTTGCCTCTAACCGAAGTAAAACTTTCATTCCTTTCCGAATTTCTTAACTAACAGAGTCAATAAAAAATTATTTCACCCACTGCTAAATCCCATGCATGTAGTGTTTTGGGATCGAAAATATAAGATACTTTAATTTGATGGTTAAGTAGCAGTTTGCAAGGGAAAAGCACTGGATCCGACTTTGACATAACGCAAATTAGCTTGGCAAACTTGTTTTGGGTTGTAAATTAAGTTGTAGGTATCACATCTCACATCGTAAAACAAAAAAATCTAAGGTGAAAGGTATTACTAATTCTCTAATGCTGTGGGACTTGCCACGGGTTTTGTCAAATCCATTATATAACAGTAGTAAACGACCGAGTCAGACTTTCATGCATTATTTTAAGCACCCTGAAAGTTCACTTTAAAAGCCAAACCCAATAAATCTGCAAAAATTCGACCTGCTTTTTGGATAGAGAGCTGAATAGATCATAAGATCCATCCTTACCCACCTCTAAACCAAAAGTCGGTGAAATATTCAGAATTTAAAACTCTTCAGTCAATCTGTTAATAAAGCCATGCACACTTCAAACGCAGCTAGTAGGATTAGAATTTTAATTAACTTATAAAATCATTAATAATACAAAAGCCTAAACGAATAATTAAGTTTGAGCAAGTCCACTCCCGTCCGGCCGAAAGTGAACGAGATTTGGTCTGATTTCTCACATAATAATATTATTATATTATACCTCATCGTTATTCTGACTTACGTACTGTCACATATCAGAATCCTTCTTCACATCCCTCCTTTTGAATGAGGGTGAGCAGATAAATCAATACAATATGAAACCCGCAAGGGTAGACGAGGAACAAAACCTGACCCAAACTTCTGTACTCTTTCAATTTACAATCAGCCTTCTGTCTCGATATTGTTAACAAAGTTAACATGTACTCTTACCCTCTTCCTAGTTTAATTAGCCATTTCTAATTAGATTACCGTTGATATTGATCCTATTGCAGATACGCATGTGTCTTGTTTCGCTAGACGAAGGGAAACTGTGTGAAGGCTATATCATAAACGATTATAGGGGCAACGGTACTCACCGAATTTGTCGACATCTTTAATCTTCAAGGAGATACCTTAGGATCTACAACAATTCAAGCGGATAAACTGGTACTAATTCCTGGATCTAAACCCGTAAACCAAAGACCGTATAATTATTCATCAATGCAGCGGAAATTTATCGACAAAGAAATTGAATTATTACTATCAATGGACATCAAACAGGAATCAAGATCGGCATACGCCTCTCCAGTAGTCATAGTTAAAAACGGACACCGGGGCAGTGACAAACCACGTGTATGTGTTGACCTACGGGTCCTGAATACCCAAATAGTTCGGGACGCTTATCCGATACCCGCGTGCGACACCATCCTGAATTCGCTACAACGGAATCAGTATTTCATATCCTTAGATTGTGAACGGGGTTACCATCAAGTCACGCTACATCCGGACGACCGCGAACTCACGGCTTTCTTTCTCACGCAGGCCTTTACCAGTACAAAAAACTCCTCTTTGGATTGGCAAATGCAACGGCGACTTTCCAACGCATTATTGATAAAACAATTGCCGGACTCAAATATAGCCGATGGACGATATATTAATTTTTGGAGCCACATTCAACGAACTCCGGAAAGTTCTTCAAAGGTTCCGGGAGGCCGGATTCAAACTAAATACAACGACACCCCGTCCATAGACCCCATTGCATTACCCGTGTCCTCACGGGCCGCGCTTAGAAATATTACGAACGAACCACAACTTCTTCGTTCAACCCGCCCTACTAGAACACCAGCATACCTTCAAGACTTTGTTCTCGAATAAAAACGGTATCACAACCAAATAACGTAATAAAGTGTTTGCGTTTTCTTAGGCGGCCGCCAAACGTTAAATTCGGAAGGTAACCGGAGAGGTACCGATCCTACAGGATGGAGCAAGAAATTCAACGCGAAGGAATGGGTCGTTCCGTACCGAGACTTTTGACTCGGGAAGAACAAATAAGCCAAAGACCAACGGTGTTAGTGGACACCCCGGTAATAAGAACCAACGAAGCAAGATGGTTTGCTCAACAAAGCAACTTTGTTAATCAAGAGAGACAATTATCCCGGGGAAACATAGTAATTGTAACCGGAGCCGGACCCGAGAACCCTCGAAGAGTCTTTGTCACCTCGGACTACATGCAGGTGAATAATTCCACTCGTGTCCATCCTTACGCTCCGATTGTACGCCCACAATATTATTTTAGAGTGGGATCAAATTCTAACTATCACCGGGAGACAATCCAGCTGGAGGAGTATGAATACCCGGAAACTCAAACCATAGGGTACCGTCAAGTCCGGTTAGCCACGATCCAGCCTCGTTCCCGAATTGGACTAGATACAGACTAGATACCAATAATTCTCTTTTTTCTATTCTTGTGCACTACAGGAATTAAAAGTTTATCCTTCGTGATATTTGAGCATCAAATAAGTCATAAAATAACATCTTGTAAAAATATGGCTAACTAAACTACTAAATGCCTTACATTTTCTCCATTATTTTTTTTCAACCCAGCTTGAATTACTTTAATATTTCCTGACCTCTGGGAAAGATCACTTTCAGTTTCTTCCACACGACTTTCAGTATCATTAGCTGATTCGTTTTGCGAAATTTCCTCTTCGCTACCATAGCTTTGTCCTTGCCGTTTTGGGCTTACCAGGCCTGAATCAAGGTTCTTAAAAGCTGTATTGATGCCGTCACAATCATTTTTATCTGCCACACCTTCATCTCCACTAACAACATGTTTCGATTGAGACCCCGGTTTCTCCGATAAGAAAACCAAAAACAGTTAGAAATCCTGCTACAAAGGGATATTGCATTGTTTTAGTGGAAAATAGCAATCGAAAGAGTTCAGTTAAACATATACAACCAAAATCCCGAAAGGGGAGCAAGAAAGAAAAGAAAGGTAAATTCTTCAGATTTTTAATAAATCAACAGTCTTTTTAATGCCTTATTTAATATATTTGGTTTATGTTCCCCAAGGATATTCAACCGCTATGGCAGATTCGCTAATCCTATTTGCACCTAAAGGTTGCTGTAACCTGTTTTTTGCTTGGATTTGGAAAAAAATTAATTTTAAAAACTTGACCGAGTTCAATGCAGTGTTCAGTACTATCAACAACAGCAGCATTTTCTACAGGAGCTTGGGTAGGATTGTTTCTTTCTCTTGTCATACACTACAGCAAATTTGCAAGGTACCATTTTTGTTATTCTAATGATAACATAAATATTGAAATGAGTGAAAGCATGGACGTATTGAAAACCCCTAATGAGAAGCCCCATTAAACAGAAGATAACCCTTAAATACATATAACCCCTCCCCTCCTCACTTTTTTCAAAGCATTTTTAGAATAACTGCCCCCTTCAATAAAATACAAACCTATCTAAAAAGCACAGACTAACAACAATGTTTTTACTTCAATAATGAGAATGTATCATGGAAATTGCTTCTCTCTTCAGAAATGATGCATAACAACATTTGAATCCCATTACTAATTGCTTTTCAATTGGCTACATTTGTTTTAAATGCATGTTTTTACCTTTTAGCCTCAATGTTATAACATGAAATAAACGTCTTGAAAAAAACATGTTGGTTGAAAACATGGGATTTTAATTTGAGATTTACGGTAATTGTAGACATTCTGCACTGAGGGTTTTGCAAAAAAAAGGTTGGTGAGGCACCTTGTTGGGAAGTTATAGGGCAATATTTTCACTATTTTACATTTTGTATGTTTTGTGTACAATGGCATTGTGTCTATCTGAATTTGCAATTTTTAGGAGCAGATTGATTCTGGCAATGTTTGTGACTTGGATAGTCTTAGGCTACTCTTTGGACAGCGGACATCACAATGCAAAAGAACTGTACAGGATCGATGAATGTGTTTATGAATACCTCTAAGTGTCATTTGAAAAATGTTCAAAATGTATGAAAACCCTAAAATCAAGTGTAAAAATAGCAATTACCGCGATGAGCGGCCTCTTTCATTTTAAAATCATGTTTATTAAATATTCCGTAAGTAATCATTGTCGAAAATATTAATAATCAATAATCAATGTCTTGTTCGTTCATTAGTAAAGATAGTGAACAAGGTAAATTTGAAATAAATATTGTATTATTAATTTAATATTTTGATACATTTACAATTTGGAAAAAGCGAATTTAAAGATTGGATCGTGATACTTTCTTTCTAAAGGGTACGGAGTGGTTTGGTGGTAAGTAATGATGGACTGGATTCAACAGGATCATTCTCGCAATAACAATGTGAACCAGCTACAGTCTCCCCAGCAAGACCGTTGGCGTTCGTTTTTTTCCAATGTTTCTTCTAGATTCTAAACAAAGAGATAACAAAGAGAAAGCAGAAAAGATTTTAAGGAAAGTAGTATTTATGTGCACAAATATGTGTGCCTACTAAGCCAAGTAGCCATGCTTACAAAAATTATCATAACTCACGCTAAGTACGGCAAAACCACACCACAAAAAAAACTGCAGGTCATTGACCGGAAGGTTAACAACCCAAATTTTTTTAGCACATTTGGACCTAAGGTAGGTATTAATTGTCAATTAGATAGTAAATGAGGTATGATTGGGTGTGGATAGCGTGGGGCCCGCAGTGGGAGGTTATTCACCCCTATGTAAAATATGTAGTGTGGGACCCGCTGTGCGTTATGGGGGGTTAATCGCCCCCGTTGGGTGAATTTGGGATTCGTCGTCATGGCATGGCAGTTCAAATTTTTAAAGAAACTTCTAATTTTCTCAAAAAGTTCAAATTTTCTCAAAAAGTTCAAATTTTCTCAAAAAGTTCAAATTTTCTCAAAAAGTTCAAAGTCTGAAACTGCAGACATTGCTTTTGTGTAAAACGCATTTACCAGCCTGTTTGAAAGCTGTAGCATAGAAATTAATGGGACACAAGTAACGAGACCATCAGCGAACCTCTACCAGTACCAATATTACTTGGAAAACCTTTTTGGGACTTCATTGTCAGGTAAAAAGTCTTCCATGACGTTCGAGATGTTTTATGAAGATGTGACACATTTATCAACTCAAACACGGGATACCTGAAACGAAAGATACTTGCAGCTAAAAGCAAGCCTGTGGAACTTATTGGACGAATTAGTTCAGGAATAACGAATCAATTGCGTTATCTACCGCCTAATACACAAATTACATTTATTTTGCGCAGGTCCCCGGCTGCATTTTCTCTTGTAGGATAATGCTCGGTAGGAAACAACTGTCCCTATCAAATAGAATTTCAGAGTGTCGTTTATTATGTTAAGGGATACAATGTGATTCCCTCTTTGACCGCTCAGCACTTAAAAATTCTAGCAAACGATAATTTAACAAACAACAAGATATCTCACGATAAGCGGCTAAATTTCCCAATAATAGCGAATGAAATGCGCTGTTTCAATGTGGCTGCTTTTCAGACTACCTATTTAATGGGCCTCTGCCCAATTTAATCGTTATTAGTATTTTACAAGAGAAAGCTATGATTGGGAACTTGCCCATTTTTTCATTCATTCACCAACTTATATTCCACCATTAGTTAATACAATCTATGCAGGCGCGCTCCCAATTTTTGTAATTTGTCCGTTCCTCGACGAAGTTGCACTCCAGGGCTCTCTGACCATATCACCATTTGCATTCAAGCAGATGGGAGTTTCCGGTGTTAAACTTATAGTAAATGGCAGCTCTTACAGCCAGTTTAAACAAATTAATTTTGACGATAGCGAAACACTTCTTGCTTACCAATCGCTCCTCGAAGTCATCCCTCAGACGGACCACGGAATTACCCGAGAAGACTTTGATTTTTATTGACCTTAAAATTGTACCCAAATCTTTCGAGCAATAGTCTTATGCCGATGCATCATGGAAACATTCGTTTGGAAGTTAAATTAAAGGAGTCCACAACATCTGGAATTTCAATCGTTATCTTTGAACTATCCTTTGAAAAGGCTAGGGCAATGTCGTTTATTACTAAACATTTATATGACATTTCATGGATAGGCTAGGGCAATGTAATTTTGGTCCACGACTAAACATTTATATGACATTGCATGATTAGGCTAGGGCAATGTTGTTTATTACTATATGACATTGCATGGATAGGCCAGGGCAATGTAAGTTTAGTCCACTAATTAATATTTATATAACACTTGAACCTAAATGAATTAATTAATTGACTGAGTGGATTATAAACACTTACCATAGATTCCTCGTTGGTTTCTCCAATCCATGCCATCCTTATTCCACGCTAAAAAATACATACACAGACTAAGTACTTACTAATCATTTGTTTGGTTTTTTTTTAACCTATGTTTGGCATGTTAATTAACTGCATTTCACACATTAAACATATACCCACTGTTGACTGTCTAATCGAAGGTATAAAAAGTATAAAATATTTGTACCAAAATTTATTGCATACTTTTACACGAGTAAGCCTGATGTGTCGTCATATGACTTCATTTGAAATGCTACTTACTTAATCTAGCTATTATGCCGAATTTTGTCCAGTTTAAAAATCATATTAAAATCGTGACTTACCAGATAAATCCCAAATTGATCTGTTGCAAATAATCAGGGGAAATAAATGGTTGTGTCCCACCTAATCAGTAAATGTGTTGGTATCTTTCTTTTGTTAAAAATCGTTCCAGCGTAGAATACGTTTACTTCGGGAGCGTTCCACTTCATTCAGTGTTTGCACACTGCGGTGATAATAATTCACAATTTCAATTCATCACGATCACGAACAGATTTATTATAATGGAATATTACTCAAGCACAAAAATAACAGTTTAGATTTTACACGAGGACAAAATCATGTAATGATTTTTATTCTTTTGAGGCTTCTTGAATTGCTTTTTTAAGTGTTTCCTGCTGGGAGCACTTTATCCTGTGTAGACTTTTGAATTTTAACTTATTTAACTAAATTTATTTTATTTTATAATAGCTTTTGAACCTTTAAGAAGAATATAATTTGACAGTAAAGTAAAGAATACTGTTTAATGTTCCTGTGCAGCATTTAAACTGTTTTTATTATTACAGGCAACTGGAGTCTGACGAAAAAGACCACAAAATAGTTCCCAACTGAAAAGCTCCTTCACAGTATTGAATAATGGATAAAAAGGCTTCAATGATTGCCGAATCCACTATGAACAAGAGTCACTCTCATCCACTGGTCGTTGTTTTGTTTAAGTTGTTATTTTGAAAATTGGCTGTGTCTGTGTATTCCCGAGTGTTGGTGATTGAGTTGGCTAAGGAAAGGGGGAAGCAACAACCCGACCACTGGAAAAGAATTTTAATTCACTTCATATTATTATGCACTGGGTGGGAGTGAAAAGTGCTGAGCACTTTTCGGCTCTCTCAGAACCCGTGGATGCGGGTTATGTGCGACTTATTACCGTCCAGAGAGTACTTTTCACTCTGGTGGCCTTGAAAAACGGTCCTTGGTTGACCTAAATGGGCACAGAGTAGAAAGTACTGTCAGGAAGGTACTTAGTAGCATTTTTTATATTACTAATCCACTTGGGTAAGAAATCTCAGGTAATGATTTCTTACCCTCACAATAATAATCTTTTGATCTACAAGATATTGCTTTTAGGAGATCAACTTCTTTTCCGTAGAAAAGTAGTTCATCCAGCAATATTATTTTTGTAAAGAAATATTTTATTTATATACACATTAATAAATTTAATGATTTTATTTACAATGCTAACTATTTCTTGGATTGTTCATAAGTAACAATCCTATTTTTCGCTCCTCGTTACAAATTTCATCCCAATATTTGTTTTGGATATCAAAATGCCTGCCCAGGTCATAATTGTTCTGGTCTTTTATCATAATAATATCGAGTATCATAATTAAAGTTGTACTTACTCTGTATACGTTGTTTTGGGTGTCGTTCACTTCTCACAAATCCACCAGGAAATACTTCGATCTGCATAGGACTACTATGCCGAGGATGTCCAGGGATTAGTTCTCCAATATTGATTGAGGAGCCGGTGTCCGTAATCATCACAGGGATAATTACCGATCTTACGGGGGTTGACGCCATCAGTGGCTGGAAATTCACGAGTGAAAATGGAGTTTAGAGTTCATCAGATCCACATGGAAGTAGCATGCATGTAGATGCTTCTTGCACCATCACCATATTAGACACATCCCTCGATGTTTCTTTTTCAGGTACACAGGGTCGATAAGTCTCGCTTCTCGGCATCGTAGTTTACCGTTTTATTAGAGAGATTTTTGAAGATGGCTTGCGATTTGATTGATTCTTTATTCGTGCCATGGTAACTGCAGTAAAGATAAAAAAATACTTTAAATCTTTGCTATGCAATTTATAAATAAACTTGTATTGGCATTTTTCCGTTTTTGTTGTTGTTGACCGAGGCAAGCAGAACAATTGTTTATTTTTATAGTATGCTTACGATGGATTTAGGTGCAACCGCATCAGGGTATTTGACTGAGTTCACCAACGCTTTTAAAGCAAATAGTTTCCCATTTTCTGACTATATTCGTAAAAAAGCAACGTCCAGTATAACTCCAGTATAACATATGCGGATTTGGGACGGGATTTGGGAAGTTAATAGGTGAATTGTAGGATAACATCACCAAAAATCAAAAAGATGTTTATGCACCTAAATTTTCGTTGTCCAAAATAAAAACGCTGCAGCTCCTAGGGTTGAAAAGAACCATATAAAAAGGCGAGTTTTTCATTTTAGTTGAACATTTTATTCAAGAAGGCTATTTTATGCTAAGTCATTTTTGACATTTCATACAAGTTATACATAAACAACACTGACTGTACTTAGTTAAAATATAAATCGTACATGCAAATTTATATCCGTAGCAAATGCACCTGTAACCGACTTCGTGCGCCTCAAAAACTGCTAAAACACAATTGTAACCACCACCTCGTCAGATATTGCATGTGACAATAAACAATTCTGCGAATATTCTGAATTCCAAATAATACCAAAATAAAAGTTTGGAGTCGTTTGGAGTAGGTTCTAGCATCTCAACCTACCACAAAAAAGAAATAAATAAAAAGTGCGGTGTGACTCCAATAGGGATAGGCCCTGCAGGTCCTATTCTATTATGTTAATTAATACGTGTGCTAATTAATAGATTATGACAAATATCAGATCGAAAATTGTAAGATTTATTTAGGTAAAAAGTGTGATATAAGAGAAGTAAGACAGGAGCCTTCCATCGAGATGAGAAGCCAGGAGTCCAAGTCTCCAGAAACATCCAGAAACAGTTTTTTCTCTTAATTCTATTACTTTCTATTTACTAACCTTCATCTCAACTCGAAGGTATTGAGTTGAGATGCCATAAGGTGCGTTTCACCTATCACATCTACTTATATAATACCCGATAGTTATTGCATTGGTGCAACTTTTTAAGATCGAGGGAAAGTTTTACACACCAGACAGCAGCTCCAGCCCAAGCCACAGGCCATTTACTTTGTTTTCGTTTTTACTCTCTCTCCACAGAGCGCATCCATATCGCTAGACCCGTGATGTCCCCACTCACGGGCGTTTAGTCTAGTGTAACATGATTTCGATTGAATTCAAATTTAGAAATCTGTACAAGAAATTGTCTTCTCAATTTCTTTAGTTTTATTCTTATTAAACTAACAATAGATTAGATATACATTAGACTATTGTTAGATGGTACACCATATGGTACCATATGTCTCGAAATCTCTATTACCTTAAAGAGATGAGACTTTGTAAAGGTAGAAAAATAAACTACCTAAGGTAATCATGATCTAATAAAAGATCATGCTTTGCACAGAAGCAGGCAGTCACTACTTGGACTCCTTGTTGGCCTGGCTTCTCTCTCCTCTCGAGGGTGGCATCCGTCATCCTCACTTGTATCACCATTTAATCTTTAATAAATACTTTAATCTGTTAATAAGTTTACTCTCGGAAACTTATTTCATTTATCATATAAAGGGCGCGCCCAGGCGCCAACCCTGTTACACACATAAGGCATAGATACAAAAGAGTTTAGAACAATAACCTATACATAAAAGATCGATACAATAGCTTAAATAAATAGAGTTTGTATTTCATTCTTAGACAATAAACTTTTGCATATTACAAATATGCTTATTCTATCTAATAATCGTTTTAAATCTGTCGATACTCGTTACAAGTAATGAAGACGATTATATTCGTATAAAGTTAGTGTACATTTTGAATGCTCATAATTTATACAAAAATTAATTCCTCTATTATCTTAAGCCTACAATCGTTTTTCCTATAAGAATTTTTTAATAAATAAACACTTATATACATTAAATTTTTCACGAAATGAAAGCAATAACAGTGCCGAGAAAGAAAGTGACTGGCTCACCAACTGCTATAACTTCTTCAAGAGATACAAAAACTTAAACATCTAAGACGTTATCAAATGATAATCGCAGTTCACGATTTCAAGATATCCGTCCAGAGGATCCTGAAGAAGGTTGGAACAAGAAAAGAAAATCCAAAAACCCTCAATTTTAGTGTATAAGTTCGTGGTATATACAAAATTAATAAGATTGTAAAGGAAAAGTAGGAAGAGGACATTAATATGTCGTTTTTAGGAATATTTATTTTATAAATACGGAAGAATATAATTTAAATGTACATAAAAAATATTCTCAGAGGTCATCTATAAGTTATGTAGTTCAAAAATCAGCGTTTGTTGAACTACGCCTTTCACCTTGTATCGCTACGTTTTCGTACTAAGCGCAACAGGTTTTTTCGCGTTCTAAATATCACAATTGTATACTACGAAAATGCAGTTTTATGTTTCAATTTTATAGGCGATGGCTATATAGATCAAAACTTAACAGTTTCAATTTTGAATTTGACTTGAAATGAAACTCAAATTTAAGAAAAATTGGAAAATCAGTTTCAAACTAATTTAAAGACAGATTCATATTTAAGACAAAAATGAAACACAAATATTGCATCTCCTCCATTTATGCTTCTTCATTATAATCCAAAGACCCAAAATAACCCATATAACCACCAATTAAGGTAATTCACAACCAAAGATAAGCAGTATATCCATAAAAAATTCCATTACAACACATTGTGGTAGAGAAACGCATATTGACCTTTTTATGGATACGTGCATAAATCTTTGCTTATTAAAATAAACCATATCAAACGGAACATAAAAAAGAAGCAAAAGTAATAGGAATTTCTAAAATTTTAGGATTTAAAATGAAAAAGTTGATAATATATGACATTTTCATATGAGTTTCATTTCATGTAACTACGGGAATTTCTATAATCCCATGCAGGTTGAAGAGATAAAACACCTATTATTTGATGTTCAAAATCGTCCTATCTTATTGCAACTGCGTAACAGTATGAAGGGAAAGTGTTATTAAATAACGTTAGCTCCTTCATGGTTTCACTGCGACTATCTGTCTGCGATTTAAGGGTTTTTAAGAATTTGGAAGTGTTTGTAGGGGTTTTATCAGCTTTTAATTGGATTGTTACGAGATTCCACTTCGCATTGTAATCTATGCGAAAAAGTAGCATAGTATTTAAGTAATCGATGCAAGATAAGTAATAAGATGAGTAATAAGAACATCCAAAGGAATGCAAATGATATGAATGTTTCATATAAGAATAAAGCCAGTTAGCGACTGGGATCAGGTCTTACAACTTGTGCTCAACTCAACTCAACCATGAATACTCTCTTCAAAAGAACTCATGTTATTTAGTTCTATGTCCTTTGTATCACCCTTTTTTCCCCTTTTCAAGGGTGATTTTTTAACCCTTCTCAGTTTCTTCTGAGTTATATTGCCTTTTGAACAACATCTTTTCTTACAGAAATGACATAATGTAGCGAGGATCAGATCTTACAATTCTCTAGACCAAACTTTTCTGCTCTTTCCATTATGTAGCTTTTTTGATAATCTTGCACTTCTTCGTCAGTGAAAGAAAAGTCCAGTCCTAAAAATTTCTTGACATTTTTCGTCACAGTCATTTTAAACATTTTTCCTATTTTGTTTAAGTAAATAAGTAAGTACCATGAGACACTAATCTTCGCCGCAAAATTAGAGTTGAAATGGGACTGGACAAAACAATACATTGCGATACGGTCTGGGAGTTCAGCTCACGGTTCGATAATTTTACACTCAATTAACTCTTTTATGCAGTTTCATAATACAACATGTATGTAGGTTGTTGCATTTTTCGATCAGAAAGTCTCAATGCTTTAGCGAATATCTTTTATATAATATTTTTGTTGTGCGAATCAAAAATGCTATAATATAACAATTTTTCATGTGATTTGTATAGCAAATTAATTAATTAATTAATTGTTTTTGTTTAATAACACACAATAACTGATTATATTTTTTGCTGATTTACTAATTTTATTAGGCTATAATAATAATCTACGAGAAACTAGTTGTGCTTACAGATCTGCACACTTTGAGCAGTTTGACTTTGTATATTTTTTGAAAATGTAATGTGCAGAGATATGTACATATTCCAACGGTTTATCCTAATCCTATCACAAGATAATTTGAAGAATGAAATGTACATATCTTTGGAAACTTCATGTTATTTTTAATTTAAATTTTTATAATGCCTAATTAATTGCAAATTCCTATAATAACACAACACACAAACACAAATCAGTCTAAAAGGAAGAGTATTATAAGTAGTTATATTTCTGCCATTGATCCGGGTTCTACAAGGTCATTTACAGCTTTATTTGACCTCTGGGTCAACCCCAGATACGCTCACAGGTCAAGGTCGTGACCCAGAGGTCAAATAAGCGAAAAAACCAGAGCAATGGCAGAAAACTGGCGTTTTAAGCGCCAGGGAGGGCAAATGCCTGGCTAGCCGACTTTCACTCGGCACTTCCAGGTCTACCACACCCACTCGTCACGTTTGGCAGACAGTTTAAACTGCCAACTACCTTAACCATTAATAATAATAGAGTTGAGAGTAGAGTGTGGGTAACTAAAAACTGACTCACACTCTACTCTCTCCTGAGTTGTCTTTCCACACTTTCTTAACCTCTAAGAAAGTGTGCAAGACGAGGAATGCATCTCACACATGCTCACAAGATTGAGTGGGTAGAAAGATCTCAAACAATGCGATCTTTTCTACCCACAAAATTCAACCTACGCTCCCACTCCTTTCTTCCTTATCCTGGTAAAGGCATATATTTTGTAGTTGTTTATATCCTTCATTTATTTTCACTCCCACTCAAAAAAGGATAATTACACGTAACCGCAATTGACACTAGGATCATCAGTGAAACAACAAGAACAATGACCAGCAACATGATCGAAGCCTCAAAAAAAGTAAGTATCAATCATGATTCAATAAATAGTAAGTTTTATGAACAGTCCTTTTGTAGTTTCTAATAAGTTTCTAGTTTCTGTAGGTCATAATTTTATGAATAATGACTTCGTTTATTGATACCTTAAAAAAATGTCTCCTTGAACGATGATCACTTGGAACTCATTAAAATGATTTTGTTTACCAGGTGACAGTGACCTTAAGTACGGGGATAAAGGAATTGGTGGAAAATGCAATCGACGCTGGAGCAACGCTCTGTGACCCCAAGGAGGAAGACAACACTGGAGGAGACTATAATTTTGAAATTGTCTCAAGTAGTAGGGCGGAACAAGTGGAGAAACCCAAGGTGACAGGAAAGGAATCAGAAGACAAGAGTAGCCAGGGAGAGGAAGAGAGTGTGGATGGAATTCCAAAATTCCGTGGACTTTTACTCTGCTATCCAAATGGAGGAGTACACAGAGTTGTGAGTGGTTCACTTGAGAAGGGCCCTTCTTCTTCTTCTCAGGGGAAACCTCAATCCCGCACCCATCCCAAGGAGGAAGTGGAGTCGCTCTCAGCAGTGGCCACAATTAACTCAACCGAGTTCCCTTCTTCAGCGAAGAGAGCAGCCTCATCCATCAATTTATTTGGAGACTTCAAAGTGAAACGACAGTACGAAGGAGAGGAAGGTCAGAGGTTACTCGCTCTCAAAGGAGGATGGGCATTTGACTCTGGAAATGCGATGAAGGAACAGACCAGGATTCGAACCACAGACCCACTCACCTACATAATGGACGAGAATTTAAAATCTCTGTTCTCAGATTTTCAAGGTCACTCTCAAACCACAACAAATCAGCAACCTTTGGAAAAACC
Source organism: Isotoma caerulea (assembly GCA_034696405.1). Taxonomy (NCBI): domain Eukaryota; kingdom Metazoa; phylum Arthropoda; class Collembola; order Entomobryomorpha; family Isotomidae; genus Isotoma; species Isotoma caerulea. The sequence goes on from JAQFZZ010000441.1 coordinate 15,027, forward strand.
CGAAGTAAAGGGTTTTAGTCTATTGACAAAATTCGCAGTTGATGATCAGGTAAGGTCTTAATAATTATGGTGGAATAGGATTTGACAAGGTTCAGTAAAGTATTATATATGATGTGTATTTATAAACTTTCAGGCAAAATTCCAAGACGAAACATCTTACATGCTCATGAGTGAAGAATCGCTCAGCGCTTTAGATGAGAAATTGGAGATTCCTATTACAGTGAGATCATTCAGGCCAAGTATCTTAATGAATGGTGTTCATGAAACTTCAGCAAAGAGAGCAGCCTCCTCCATCAAATTATTTGGAGATGTAGAGAAGGCTCATAATGATGACTATGGAGGAGACTTCAAAGTGAAACGACAGTACGAAGGAGAGGAAGGTCAGAGGTTACTCGCTCTCAAAGGAGGATGGGCATTTGACTCTCGTTTCAACATTGACAGTCGATTCAACGAGGAGAGGCGTCCAGAGGTAGGAGATGATGAGAAGGGAAAGCAATTGCACATTAGCAGAACAAACTCGAGCGATGTACCATGGATTAGTGGTAAATTTCTAAAGAGCGACAGAATGATAGAGAAAGCTAGTTTGACAGTTGCCAGAATGCCACAAGGGGAAGTGCCAGTGATGATTGGAAAGGGTCCTTCTCAGGATCAGGTACGTTTTTTTGTCGTTCGTTTCAATAAGGTATATATTTACTCGACTTCTAAGTGAAGTGAAGAGAAGAGAAGTGAATCTAACATTTAAAACATTATACCTTAAGATGAACAACTGCGGACCTCCGGTCGTCGGTCATAATGGAGTATTCATGCAGGGAAATAATGTGCAGCCACCCCCACAGCAACATTCTGGAAATATGCCAGGATTGGGCATGGTGGATTGTTCCACTACATCTTTGGCATCTCAGGTATTACTTGTGGATTGTATATATAAAAATACTCAAAATATTATAGTTAAAAAGTAGCAGTTAGTACCGCATGTATTGTCAATTACAGAATAATTGAAATTAAAATATACGAGTTTAAGGATACGAAACATAATTAAACAACTAAACAATTTATTCAATTAAATTAAATTAACCATTATTAATTAATTCCTATAAATTACCAATAATTAAATTATTTACTAGTATTAAATTATTCATTATTATGAATTTTCAGAGAAAATTAAGACCGAGACAAATTGAGATGTTAAAGCCAGAATGGCGAAAAAACTAAGCCAACCTCCAGGAATAATAGGAAGTGGTGGATCCAGAGGTCAGCGTTCTTCTAAAGGTAAGAATGTTTTATTAAATTTTCGATTCAAAACATATTCATACATGCGTGCATTGGTTGAATTGGGTTGTGCCATTACAATAGAATTAATAATAGTAATTATTAAGCGCGGAAGTGAATCGAGAGTAATTTATGTGAACGTTCGAGCCGTCCGTCCGTCCGCCTGTGATTACGATAACTTTCGAACGCTTGAACAGATTGACTTCAAACTTGGTACATATATTCTTGGGATCAAATCTCAGGACAATTTCACAGATGGGGTCAATCGGACTACCCCTTCTATATGTCCCCCATACAACATCATAGCATATGGTATACATAGCCCATACTATAGTGCATAGTACATAGTAGTACATATAGTATATATAGTATTTTCTCAATTAAAACTAAATGAATTATTAATTAAGCAGTTTAATATTTAATAATGTATAATAATAAATAATTAATTAATTTTAAAATAAAATTAAATGAATTATTAATTAAGCATTAAATTAACCATTAATAATTATTTAGTTTTGAAATTTTAATTGAATTAACACTTATGTCAATTGAAAATTCTAATTTAACTAACAATTAAATTAGAATGAAAAATAATTAATTATTTTCTCATTATTTCGTAAATTTTTAATTCATTCAAATTAATTCATTGTCCCTGAATCTATTTCTTTTCTAAATTTAGCACCGCCGCCAAAGGCCTGTAAAATTTTCAAAAAGGATAAGGTATATTGATTAATATTAATTACTAATTAATTTAAAATAAACTAATTTAAACTATTTAAACTGTAGGGCTTAATGATTTGCGTAAGCAAATTACCCAGTGGAGTTGCAAATACAGAATTATTGTATTTCTTTAATACAATAATGCATGATTTGCATTTTCCGATTCCATCCGAAAAAAAGGGTGACCCGAACCTTCCCATTCTAGCCTGTAGAATAAACAAGCAACAATCTGCCGTATTATTTGTAAGTTTTTCACTTTTTAAAATTTCAAAATTAGTAAATTAGGCTAAATTCATACGTTTCTCTCACAGTGTCGATCATATGAAGAAACGGCACGGGCCATGTCACTAGACGGAATAAAGTACAGGGTAAGGGTAGATCCAAAAACACTGCAGAGGGTTGGAGAAAGGATGACAGTACATCGTCCAATAGGGTTCAAGTTTGACTTTGAACTTCCTTCGCCCACAAATCTAGGCCATGGCGGGAGCAGAATAGCTCATGGAAACCAGCTAATGTACTCTGAGGTTTTAGCATACCTGTTTGGCCGAGTTTAATGGATTCAACTATTTGCAAACTGAAGATCACCTCAACAGGGTTTTCCAACTTAATGGCAAGCCCAATGTTCACATACAACCTTGTGATGTCAACGTTGTAGAGCTCCAAATCTACACAAAAGGGAATAAGAGAGCTTATGATTTCAAACAAGTGAGCATCAACCCCAAACCCTTCGTTTCTGCCAGCGGTTTTTTTATGTAATTTCTGAAAAAATTGTAAACCTCAGTCTGCTCTTCATTGAGATTTAATTGTAATTCGTGGTCTTCTTCAGAGTCTGTATAGTTTCTTTCTTGCTTATTTTTCTCTACAAATTCTTGCAGCTCCTTGACTGAGTGTTTTGCTAATAGTCCAGCAGGAGATAAGTTGTACCTGTCCACCAGGTCTATGAATCGTTCTCCAAGTCCTCCTAGTTCTGAATCCATGGCTTGTGTTTATTTAATGATAATATTTTCTTTGAGTGCGTCGCTTAAATACTCCAAAAAAAGGAGTGGCATTTCCGCTGGAATTGACTTTTCTTTGCGCAAATTAGAAGGTCGTCTTTACGTACATCCGTTTTGCGCTGACCTTGTTTTCTATGCGCAAAATTCAAGGTAACTCACAGGTACTTCCGTTCAAAAGCAGCGAGGCGCAAACTTTAAAGGTCACGTAGGGGTATTTAAGGAGCGATTTGCTCACCAGTCCATATCATAATCAAAATGCGAGTTAACCAAAGCAGTCAGAAACGGACACATTCCCCCGGCCCACTGGACTTTTCTCAATCTGGAAAAAAATCAATCAAAATGGAAGAATCTTTATCGGATATAGATTTTTACGACGTACTTGGTCTTCCCGATCCAAATACCCAACAGAGCACGTCCAAAACGGATGATCTTCACTCGGCAGCGTCCAGGCAGATGCGAGAAAAATTTGGACCGGGAGCAAAACAACAATTACCTCCACCTGCAACAAATGTCAAATCATTTGAAGACTTGTTGGACATTTTCAAATCCCCACAGGATGACT